>VUJU01001968.1:0-45076 GCA_009835225.1 Aphis craccivora
TTTGTTAAGGAAAAAAACATCCCTTTGCACATGGACGGAGCTCGAATATTTAACGCAGCCGTTCACCTAGGTGTTCCCGTCAGTCGAATAGCTGAACACTGTGATTCCGTGACGTTCTGTCTAAGTAAAGGACTTGGAGCACCAATTGGTGCGGTTTTGCTAGGCAATAAAATATTTATCGAAAAGTAATGAATCTGTTTTCCGTTAATTTTTATATTTACGCTGGAAACAATATTATTATTTTAAACTTTCGTAATTTAGATGCCGAAGAATTAGAAAATCCTTGGGTGGATCTATGCGCCAAGCCGGGATCGTGGCCGCAGCTGGAGTGTACGCCTTAGATAACTGCGTAGAAAGACTGGCAGTGGATCACAAGCACGCCAAGAAAATTGCAAATGGTATATAATTATAAATTTTTGTTTTATAATATATAATGATAAAGTTAGACTCGTTTTACTATTTGACACAAACGCAAATCACGGGGTAGTAAAAAAAAAAAAAAAAATGCTGCTATGTAAGCTTAGCATACTAAAATTTAGATCTAGCATCAAAAATATCATATTATAATACATTAGTAAGTAGACAGTTCAGCGTAGTAACCCATCTATCATTATAATATTGTCTTCAATAATTATATTTAATTATAAATATACTAAATAATAGTTCAAGTTATCAAATATTTTATAATATTTAAATGTAAATATGGGAAAATACATTTTACAGTTTGTAAACACTCATATCTTTTTAAATATTTTAACCGATTCTAATATTCTGAATTCGATTGGTATTATTATTAATATATCTGACTCTTATTTTTATTATGATTTATTTGTTGTCAGATCTATCTATCGATTCTTAAAAATTTAAATATTGTGACCTATATTATTTCAGGTTGAATAATATATTGGAAGCAAAATATTTATTTATTTTTAATATTGATGTAACGTATTAAAAATTAGTTAAAATACTCGTATGTCAAGTATTGAACTATATAACAGCTTAATTGTATTATTAGTTAAGGGTTTAAAGCTTAGATGATGAGCTTAGAATCTTAGATGATGCTGCATTTTTAGATATAAATAGGTACTTTAAGTCCTATATTTTCAATTAATAACCATTATTGTTCAATTCAAACTAGTATTTAATGATGATAGTAAGACGAAAAAATTATTTTTTGCAGCTATCCATCAAATGGCCAGTCCTGATGTGACCGTTAACCTTGAAAAAGTTGATACCAATATAATAATTGTAAAGTTAAACGAAAAGAAGATCAATTCACCTGAATTATACGACATGTTGTTGAAAGTAAATCAGTAAATAGTAAAATAATTTGGGGATGAGGGGAGCACAAGAAAAGTGGATATTTACTTCTGGTTTGATATTAAAATCAGTCCAATGAATAACTACTTAATAGTTAGTAAAAAAACATATCTATTTTTATGATTTTGAAGAAATATAACATTATATACTGAGAAATTAGTATCACAGTGACGACTTATATAAAATTTTTATTAATACATAATGTATTATAAAATCTTTAAATTAAACGTCTAATACATAGACATCAGACGTGTGTGTATATAGCCATATAGGTATTAGGTATATAAGATATTATAATGGATAGTATGTAACAATGTAAGTGGTGTGTGTGTGTCTTCGATCTTCCTATATCCCTTTGTTTTCTTCAACATTCATTTCCATACTCTCGCTGCTTCTCAATTTCTATTCCTCATAACTAGACATATCCACTCTGTAGAATTTCAAATTTATTATGCATGAATGTTATGTGTTATTTATTTTATATAGGTAGACACAGAAGCCGATGATATTCCGAATGAAATAAATTTAACGTCTGTCAGAATATCATATCTATACAAGGGATGTGTGAGATTTGTTTTGCACAAGGACATTTCCGAAGAGGACGTGGATATGGCTATTAAAAAGATAAAATATGTTATTGGAAAAATCATATCCTCTGATTAAATTATTATAGGTACACTGCTATAACGAAAAAATATAACATCATAAATAAAAGGAAAAGTTAACTGTATGCAACAGATATATGTAGCATTGTTACATAGGTACCTAATAATATGCATAGAACGTAAAAATTACATCAAAAGAAATGTTAAGGTTTTAAAAATCCTATAAATACTAAGCGCACATATTTTATATTATCCATATTATAATCTTCTATTATTTTATTTTAATATATCTTATTTAACAAATGTACCTTTACTTTTATTTTGATAAAAAAAAAAAACACATATTATATTTATATAATGATTAAAAAAATCAGGTAATATATAAATAAAACGAGTATAATATCTAAGATTAAGCGGCTTAACGCTTAAACACAATTTGTTTAGTGTTATTACAAGAATTAAAACTGTTCAATATTTTACGTTTAATTTTTTAATTTTTGAGCGTAAATGGGTGTATTAATTTTATAATTATGTGTTTTCTGATGTATTTTATTTGAAATTTGAAAGTTGTCAATCAAATTTTTAACTAATGAAAAAAATGGATTAATATGAAATCCATCTATAATTTATTAAAATTGGTACTTACCTAATTGTTTTTTGTTCCTATATCAAAATTATATTTTATAAATATTCTGAAATATAATGTTCTGTTTCAGAATATAATTTACATGTTCAAAAGAGTAAAAACTTAAAATTTTAACGATAAAAATAGAAAAATATAATTTTCCCCAAAAATATTGTTTTATATGAAGACTATCTATATATAAAAAAAAACACTTCACGTTACTATTTTCTGAAATAAAAAGTGTTTTACGTTAAATAATTAATATACCTATATATACGATACGGGTAGAAATACAAAACATAAGACTAAGACACATACCTATACCTACACCTGTTACCTACCTAATATTATATTATACTATAGCTGTCACTCGCATGCTCCGCCCCCGCGAATTGTGAGGTTGTTTCTTTGTCTTATAGTTATTTCGATATTAAAATGCTATAAAGCGTACATACCTAAATACCTGATAACTACGCAAAATAATAATAATTTAAGGTGTTAAATATAAATATAGGTAGTTAGGTATAGATAATAAAAACAATTTTTTTTCTCATATTAATATCATTATTCTTACACACTGGAAATATTTTATATAATAATATTATAGGTAACGTCGTTAAATATGAATAGCAATAATAATGATTACTAAACAACAACATCGGGCATTGCATTTTTTTGGGCTTCGAATCATACAGCCAATCAGCGCGCTACTGATGACTTACTATACTACTTTTCTATTGGTTGTTTTTATTATTGGATACGTTTTAACCTATCTTAACTACTCGAGTCTCGAGATTAAGTTCGTCAGTCGTAGTTAGAACGCAGTAGTCTATACTTCAATCAGTTCAAACCCTGCAGGACCGTTCATGCGCCGAGCCGTTGTCACATCTCATATACGTAAACAATAATAATTGATTCATAGTCGATTCTATGTACACATTCTGAGGTGAGTCGTGAAAGATTGCTTAACTATATACTTTAAACAATTATTATAATATGTTATAATATGTAATATACATATACGTCGAAATTCAAACTTTAGGTAAGCGTAAATTTTCGTGTGTTTAGATAGGTACAATAATAACATATTTCTGTAAAAATCTGAAAATGTCAAAATATTGGGCATGTTCACAAAAGTCCATTGTTTTCACATGTCCAGCAAACTGTTAGGTATAACAAAAAAAAAATTGTGTTACGATACGTTGAATGGTGTGGATTTGTATGTGTGACAAAAAATCTGGACTTGCTTTTATAGTATAGATTTAAGATTATAATTTATTAATAGTATAAGTGATCTGGTCAATAATGGCAGCGCTACCTATTGTTGTAATTTGGAACTCTGCGCGTGTAACGAACAAGTATGTGGTTACCACTCGACACTCAACTACACCACTAGATAGCGTTGCCCTACTCATTTTTGTTTTTTTATTACACTGATTTATATTTTCGTTTTCTGATTCAATTGCGTTTAATATATCAAATCACTTATAATTTATACCGAATTTCAACATTATTATAAAAAGCTATAAAATTTACTATAATTGTAAAAATATTTTAGAAACTTTACGAGAAAAACTTAATAATATTTTAATAAAAATATACTGTAAATGATCCGTTTTAAGTATCTACCACGAATTAAGATATCTTAATTCGTGGTATCTTCATTCATTATTTCAAAGAGTTTAAATATTTTTACATTTTGTGATATCACTGTAAAACAAAATTTTAGAAAATAATTATATTTTTTTTTATAATTTATTTATAATCGTTATTATTTTTTAACTTATTACTATTATGCAAGACAGTACACATTTGAATATTTCATATTCCAAAGTAGAATATTTTTTTGAGATTCAAATAGGTACATATAAATCTAACTACGAAATAGCAGTTACCTAATTAATTATAACTTTATTAATATTTATAGTTTAGACGAAGTGGATTAATATTTTGTGATATACCTATCTAACTGCTAAACTTATAACTTATAACTACGACTATATAGGTACGAATGATTTTTTATAATTATTGTTTAACAAAGTATTAAAGATATTTATTTATAAAACTATGGTTCAATACAATACACTAAAACAGGTACGTAATAAAGTATAAACATTTTTTTTTTTAATTATAAATACTTAGATACCTATGTAGCTATATAAATATAGGTACCAAATATATATTGAAGCCATATCCACTTTATTTCATGGAATAGACAACTTTTGAACAGATTGATTTAAAGATGAGGCTATTTTGTATATTAATTAACCTATCCAATAATATAGGTATAGGTATTAAATACCTATCATTAGGGTTCGGAACTTGTTGTATATAAATTGTAGGAAATATACACTAAAAACAACTAAAATATGCGTAAAAATATGCAACTGAATTTTTTTTTATCAGTAATTAAAAAAAAAGTAAATTATTAAATTTTTAATGTAGACAATTTTTTTAATTAGTTTATACTACTGCAGCGGTTACCAACCTTTCTAGTTGTGCGAACCACCAATTTTGTAAAAAAATCTTTGAGGCCCACTATAATACCACACCTATAATATACGTATTAGGTATAATTATAAAATATATATTAGGTATATCGTATATGAGATAAAATTACATTCAAACCTAAAACATTCGATACCGTACACTTATTTTACACTGTAATTAATATTGATCAAATATTATTATAACCAGAAATATTATAAGTATGAAACAAAGATGTATATAATAATATTATATTGTTCACGGCCCAGTACCGTGCTACTCGCGGCCCACGAGTGGGCCGCGGCCCATGGTTTGGTAACCACTGTACTGCTGTGTATGGTCGGTTTCATTTTCTTCGTCTTCTCCTACAGTGAAAAGGAAAAAGTTTAGTATTTTATATAATATTTAAATTATTATTAAATATAAGAATAATTAATTGTTTACCTGTAAAGTTTGACTGTACAATACAATATATTTGGAATATAATATTATAACATTTATAACCCATTCCACATTTTGACTTCGATACAATTAAAGCCTTTTAATATTAATACACCGACTTCGCCTCTTTCATGATCCAGTTTAGCCGTGCCCGTAAAGTTATTTTCAACACCATAAATCTTACGCATCTTTAAAGTAATAGGTAATTTGCAGTGAATAAATAGTTGATACTTATATTCTTCATTATTTTTTTTTGTGTTTGCAAAATTGCAATACCTGCAATACCCCGTGTTTAACTGAGTAAAAACCAATCTCAAAAATAATATATATTATATACATACATTTATACATTTATAATACCTGAAAATTAAACTTTTTGTATTTAAAAAAATATTTTTAAACTTGATTAAAATATTAATTTATTTTTTAAAAAATGAATACAGCTTGATTTAAATTACCATAAACTACACAACTAAAAAAAAAATTTAATATGTGTTATTTATTTTGTTACCAGGGCCTGATTAAAGAGTTGGACGCCAGTAGGCTAGGGTTGATTTGGCGCCCCTAAGTTCTACATTCATAAAAAACAAAATTTTTTGGCGCCCCCAATTTAACCATTGGCCCATTGGTGCCCTAGGCTGTAGCCTACTTAGCCTATTGGTTCATTAGGCCCTGTTTGTTACGTATTATTATTATTATTTAACTGCAAAAAATATCAACAATAAAGGTTATTAGCTTTTAATAGATTTTAATAGTTCATAATATAAAGTTGGTTAGGTATAGGTATATAAAGTTAACAAATAACAATCATAATAATAATATAGGTACCTATTATTATATAATAATCAGAATTTCATACAAAAGTTAAATAAATATTTACAATGCATACAGTAATATCAAACATTTGCCAAATTGTATTGTACAAATTGGTTTTTCATATGAAGATTATCTTATTTGTAATATTTTAAGTGTACATGTAAAATGCTTTGTTCGTGTTGGGTGAAGTTTTATATTATTTTTTAGTCATTGATATATTGATGGCATTCTGTTATTTTAGTTGAACAGTTAATATAAATGTACAGATAGTGTACTGGGCAGGTTCCTCTTTGGTCGTTAGAAACTTGTGAAGTAACCTTATTTGACCTATCCGGTGATGATTAATTAAAATTTTTTCTCTTTTGCTAAGATTCGGATGTTTCTAATCATGAATTGAGTTGTTAATTCTTTGATTTAATATTTTTAAAACAACTTATGAGAAATTTTGTACACTACATTTTCAAACTTTTTGACCAAGCAACAATTTTTTTATTGACACTTTTAGACAAAAATTTAAATTATAAATGTCTATAATTCGTCCAAAAAGTTTTGAAATGTTTTGAGAGTTGTAACATGTATAGAAAATTAAATTATAAATATTTGGTGAAAATTTTAAGTATTTACGATTATAAGTTTTTTAAATTATATCAAAGAAACAAATTTTGTCAAAAACTTGTTCACTATCGTTCAACATTTATCGTTCTGAGCCTAAAATAAAATATAAGTAGTCAAATAGTACGTCCATCGTCAAACTAATATATGAATATTATTATGCAAAAAATTAGCCATCACAAGTGTCTATACATAAAAACTAAGTATACAATATCTATAAGAAAATCATTAACAATCGATCTATACAACGATTTATCTCATTGATTATTTCGGTCCAGAATTGTAGTTTTTGTACACTAATATTTATTAATTATTGTATAGTTTTAAATTATGCATTTATAATGCAGTTGGTATGCGACGATTCCGGTTTATGTTTGTTTTATTTTTTAAATATATATTTTTGATTGGATATATTTTCTGAGATTCGTAAAAGATCAACAAACAATTTTTATTTATGATTATAACAGATACCTACTCAAATAATAACCGTTTCACCAAACTAATATAAAATAAAATTTATATATAGGTATAATTTTATAGCTGAAAGTACTGAAAATGGAAAGTCGTAAACATGTATTTAACTATTTAAGTGAACATTCCCAACTGTCAATATAATAAATAAAACACTAAACATTTTCATTATAACTATACCAAAAGAGTTGACAATCTTCAAACACTAAAATCTTCACATTATTTTGCTTTCTAAGCATACCATTGCTTCTTTACAATAATAATACCTATAAGTTGATAAGTAAACCAGTTTTCCGGTTGTTTATTGAAACCAGTACATATAATTCTTACACCTAATTTTCTCGTTTAACTCTCTATGTATATATTATACCTATCTATTAAACTTACTATAGCTGAAACTTTTTTTTGTACTTTATTATTGTATTTGACTATTTGAATGTGTTACATTGTAAATATAATATATATAGATGTATGTACGTTAATAAGTGTAATTGTTATGTTGTTTCTCTGAAATAATTATAATAAGCGAATAGAATTATAAATTTCTATACTTTAAATAAATAGAGCAACATAATATTAATATGATGAGCTTTAACTTTTGATTTTAAATATTTGATGCATAAAATAGTAGATTATAGTATATGAATAATAGGTACTTAATAGTATAAACACATATCAATGTATAATAATAGATGATATCTGGTGTAGTGGTGTGTTAGGTATTTAGGTAGGTAGTAGATAGGAATTTAAACTGTATTGAATCGTTAGAATTGTCCATTGGTACATTTAGTATCTATTAAATATTAATGTAGGTAGTAAATATGTAAAATATTATGTAGCAACACTTCATTCTTTTTTCATTGGACATGTCATTGTACTTAATCGCATTTAGTATAGGTAATTTTGTCTTTTTTATTTCAATACAAATTCATTTATTATTTTTTAATAAATAATAATTGATTAATGACATAATCTATTAATAAAATACAAAATAAAAAATATATCGATAATTAGAATATTTATAAAAGAGAGTAGGTAGGTATTTACATTTAAATATAATATTTAATAGTTATAAATGTTATAATGTAGGAATAATACATGTTTTTATTCTGAACGTTTAGCCCAACCTATAGATGGTTGGAAAACTGAAAATTTTACATATAGCTGTTGTCGTATTAAGTAAAAAAAAAAAAATAAGTTTTTAATCATATTGTTCATAAATTATAACATACTCGTAGTAAAAAATAATAAATATATACTATATAGTATATATAAATATTAAATAGTAATATATTAGGTAGGTATGTTAGTAAATGGTAATATACCTACGTTACAATATTTGACAGTAGTAATATAAAACACTTAAAGCAATAAAATGATTGTCTTCAGCATAAAAATACTAGTAAGTTGTACTTATACGTCATTAAAGCTTAACCTCAATACTTATGATTAAACCAAACCAAATAAATAAAAACAAATGATATAATATTTTATAGGTACATTGAAAATAATGTGCTTTTCACTTGACAAAAATTGAAGGACGAATAAAAGACAAAATCTCCTAATTTGGCGGAACTTAATATTTATTTCTAGTATAGTTATCTGGGTCATTCATTTTGACACGTTTACATAAGTTAAATTATATTTTTTATGCAAAATTACACTTTATATTCAAAAATATTATTTTCTACCTTCTGGTAACCTTGAACTTTTTGTGTGGCTTTTAAATGTAAAATTTGCGAATTTGTTTTTGTTTTTATAATCCATTACTTTGAAGGTCTATTTTTGACACAATTGCCTACAATTCAATAAGTGATATTATTAAATGGTCAAAATGTCAAATTATCATCAATCGTGAAACTTGATCAGCAGGATTAAAACTTTACATACTTATTAAAAATATATATTTTAATATTTCTAACCAATTATTATTTATGTATGAAATAGTAAAAATGGATTACTAAGTTCTACATTATATTATACACCACACAGTGAAACGGTAAATTTATCAATTTCACACTCGATGTACTTCTAACACTTTATAAATGCAATGAATTTGTGTTTTTTAATTACTAATTTGATATTCATTGTATAAATAAATGGTGCATATTTTATTAATGCAGTGTTAAATTTTCTTGCTCGTTGAAGATCAGATGCAAATTAATTTATAATAATTAATAAGTAACAACTTGCTATACCATGCACATGTAGCGTAAAAGTTAAAGGCATTAGCTATAATATTCTGCTACTATACTAAACCTAACCTAAGGTACTAAAATATTATGGCTATAGTTATTATTGTAAGTATTTGGTTTTGGTGCTGGCTAGTGGCTACATATAAATTATTATAAACGCCATTGGCTGATGTTAGATTATATTTCCATACTGCGTACGATTAAATATCAGTCTTAGTCGGTACAGGCGATCAGTGGGTGCTGCATAATAACTACGCAACAATTATCAATATGACAATTTGTACATCTTCACATTAAAATGTAAACATTTAAAAAATGTTAATACATTTTAAGCTTCTTTTACCACGAACCTCATTACGCGAAATTAAAAATATCAATCATAAAAGAAAACTGAAGATTTTTTAATGTAAACGTAGTACCTACAGTACATAATATTTTATATTTTATTATTTTGTTCAATCTTTTTTAAACACGAATTAACATAATATAGTATAATACATTTATCATTAAAATTCCATAATAATTGTGTATTAGTAAGATAAATGATA
The DNA here is from genome assembly GCA_009835225.1 of Aphis craccivora. NCBI lineage: Eukaryota > Metazoa > Arthropoda > Insecta > Hemiptera > Aphididae > Aphis > Aphis craccivora. The sequence continues at coordinate 10,121 of VUJU01001968.1, forward strand.
AATAATAGAATAAACAAATAATAAATAATTGAACATTTAGTCAGTTATGCGTTAATATATACATAGGATACATAGGATATACTCGTATATATATATATATAGAATATCTCACAGTATTATGATTTTCTTAATGGGGTTGACCCGATGAGGTAATTTGAAAAGTTATTATGAGTAAATTAAACAACTTCTGACGCTTTGTATAATATAAGTCTTAAGGAAAAAATAAAACAAATGCTTCTTATTTTTTTTTATTATTATTATTTTTTGTTTAAAATTAATAATACACGTGCAATCACATTTGTTGAACACTTGTCGTTTTTCATATATTCGTCATCTAACATATAAATGTCACATAATTTCCTTATTTAATAAACATGTTCTATATAAATGTAAATTTAATTTAAAGTTCGTTAAGTTAATCATAAAAATAATAATTTCAAATATTCTAATAATTGTGAAATCCACACACACACACACACACACACACACACACGTATACACGGTACCTATAAAATCATAAGTTTTAAATATTGAACATTTAACATCAACTATAAGTTACCTATAAGTTATTTACGTTTCAAATTAATCTGTAAGTTAAAACATAAATTTGATATTTAAAAACTATAAATAAATTAAAAATCGATGTTCATATCACCAAACCTAAATTCATTTAAAAATTATTGTAATTCTATATGCTTATTAATACTTAGATAGTTATAAGTATTGTATGTTGTATTTCACTACTTTTCTTTTTAAATTATTACTAACGATTAACGAACAATTGTTATGTTATACTTATAAATTGCATTTAATTGGGCCTGGCCAATATAAAAAATGTAATATTATCATTCATTTTGTCAATATTTATTTTGGTTCTATGTATAATTTAATAGTAAATTAACCACGAAATGTTAACATTAAATCCTAAAGAGTGACGAGTGACGACGTCATAAATATATATTAAATATATATTATAAATATTAATTATTGCGATAACTATTTGATTTATTTATGGATCTTTGAATCTTGGATAAACATAGTTTAAAACAAAAAAAAATATCAGAGGTCCCATCATATATATCGAAATTAACCTTTAGAGTAATTTTATTAGGTATGTTATACTTCAATATTTAGTACGAATTACAAAATATACATAAATATTAAATGTATAACTACCTTAATAGTTAAATAGAATACAATGGTAGGATAAGTTAATTTGAAAAGCATCTTACGTGATACGACAACACTATGAGAATTATGACAAACATAACATTATATATAAGTTTATAAACCATAAACCTATGTGTAAAACAGTATACCTTATATAAATGTCTCCGGAAACATGGGTGGATACATCTTATATTATGTATGCTGATGATTTCCATTGCCGTCAATACGCACGCGATTAAACTGTAAATTTAATATTGACCGATGAGTTCGAGAAAAATACTGTCCCCTTCGTTTGATGCTGACACTTCAAGGTACAGGCTGTTTCCGGTATAATAAACCACTATAAGAGGATGTGCTGCCCGCATGTGTTGACCCCGTCTTACAAACATACAACTTGGAACATTTACGCTCAACAGAATCCATATCTAGTTTCAATTTTACAGTAAAAAATTGAACTATTATCAAATTTTTTGAAGGTAAAAAAATATTTGCGTGTTTTCACCTCGGTCTATTTTTATATTTTACTTAAAGCAAAACATTTTTTAATTATCATGATTCGCTGTAAAACAATATAAAATCTGACGAGAGAACACAGATAATATTCTTACCTTTTTAAATTTGACAATAGTTCAATATTTAATGTAATATTAATATCAGGCTAGACTATTTTTTTTTTGCATTAGGCTGTAGTACAAGACCATAGACATATTAACTAATTAATATAATAATATGTCTATGTACAAAACACAAAACGAATTCTACTAAACGCCAAATTCCCATATTGCACGTTTCTATATCGTGTAGGCATCGCATCCTCTTGGCGTGTTATTATTATACTATTCTGGTTCATTTCACATACATTATTAAATCAAAATATAATATCATGGTCTAAAATATGATTACTCAAGCTATACGAGAGGATAAATTATGATAAATATATAATAATGTGATTACTTATATAGTTTTTATAACTAAATTGTCGGGGCTTAAAATGCTTAAATACACAAGTAGCTAAGTAAGAAGTAACACTTTTGGGGGTGTGAAAATTTTATTTAACATAAATAAATTGAATTAGGTACTACCGAAGTATTCAATAAAGAAAAATATTACATTTAACATCTTTGCACTTCACATTATTATAAATGTGTGCAGATTCAATGATTTTATTTGAAAATTATATTAAGTTTTCACAACATAATGTATTTACTATTTTTAACATTACCATAACATAGTTATTATATTACATTGCTGATTGCTATACTGCATATTGGTGCAAGATTCATGGTTCTTAACAAAATAATTATCAGTTACCTAATAATAACTACCTATAATAAGCATTTAATTTAAAACGTAATTTTAATTTTTTTACTTATCTATATAAAATTCGTTCCAAAATAAATCTATTTGAAATTTGAAACTGAACAATAAGATATTATATATAAAATAATTGTATCTTACGACAATTTATTTATTTTATAAATATATTATACATTTTTAAATTTTAATCATTTTACTTTATATAAAAATAAACTTGATCATACAATATTCAATAATAACTTACATGTTTTGACTTATCCAAGCATATAAATAAATAATTTTTAATTTTTAATTTATTTATAATATCATGGTCAGACATCACCTTAGAAAGAAATAGAAATAGCACATAAATATTTTATATTACGATACCCATTATTAAGTAGGTAAATACAATGCATATATGTATATATATCGAATATATCGAATATTATAGATATATAATTCATAATATTTCTAAGTATAAATTATAATAATATAGTTACTCTAGAAATCAGAAATCACAAAAGCACCTATCAGTACCTATATTAAATTTTATTTTACAGTTTCAATTTAATGCAATGATATAAAAACATAATTCATACTTCAAAAACTATATGAACAATTTCTCATAAATTCTCCAATATAATTTTCTGGTGTTATGTACTTTTTTAATAAAAGCAAACATTTTTTGTATAAAATGTTTAAATTAAACAGTACACATTATATCTCACATTAGAGCAAAATATACCTTTTTATAAGTACCTAATGTTCTTCTATATTTTCTACAATGACTATAATATAATATTTTTATGGTTAGTAAATTATATTATTTAGTGTTTACCTATATATCATATAATATGCATATAGTAGATATTATATTAAACGAAACTACACCTTCGTCCATGGATAAACTATTATACGCTTTTAAGTTATTAGTGTTATTACTATACAGCTATACAGGTGTGGTATAGGGTGTGCCGATTTTTTGTCCAGTTTTTACAAAACACAGTTTCTACACTTTTATTATTTTTCATATCTTATAGATGTTATTTCAGGAAAATTATTCAACAAACTAAAATATTATATGAGAGCAAAAAGTTCTTAAATCAGTTTTTATATTTTAATATTTTTAATCGATAATAAATATAAAAAAAAAATTTGAAAATAGGTACAATACATTTCAAATATTAAACTTATCTATAGATAATAAAGGAAAGTAAAGATAAACAAAGTTTTATTAAATATATTAAAATTATTTTATAAATAATAGATAATTTAAATATTAAATGATAAATATTTCAACATTTTTTTAGCGTAATTTATCTAGAATTCATGTATAAATGTATAATAATATAAATAGTTACTGAAAAATGAATTTTTTATTAAATATTGTCGTATATTAAAAAACTTCAAAAATATATTTCACGTTTTGTTATAAAATCTTCCAACATTTAATTTGTTTGACGTAGAGTATTACACAAGTATACAATTAACAAAATAATAATTATTTTTTTAATTCTTGCCGTTCGGCTTTCACTTAATATTCTTCACTGAACATAACTATAAGTAATAATTATATATCATAAATATAGTAAATGTATTCAAAAATATACATCAATTTACATTTAATAAATGTTTACTTTCGATAACAATATTATTTTAAAACAACTATAACAATTATATAATGTGAGCGTTATATCAATATTAACAACAATGTGACATTTTATCTAGAGTTTATTGGATGTACCTATTAGTATAAATTAAAAGACGTTATCACTTGCCATGATATTTGTAAATGTATTTATATCCTCATACATACCCATAAATCGTCTATATGCATAAAGCATATAATTATGATGTATTCATGTAATAATTATCCACATCCCATTTTTGTTTTGAGAAAAATTAGTTCAATCTATTGTATGTCGAATAGATAAATAAATTCCTACTAATAACAATTTAAATACCTAATAAAATATCGACTAACAGATTGTTCAAATTTAATTAAATGCTGAAAATCATTTACGGTGATTTTCTCAATAATAATTGACAATAAGTACCTACCTTGGTACATATATTCCACGTATTACAGCAGAAAGACTTTCATGGTTTTTTTTTTCAAATATAATCTTTATATCTCTTAAATAATATGGAATAAAAAATTTAACATTTTAATTTTGATTTTATATCAATGGGATATGAAAAGCTACATGAAATAATAACACATTTGGCTATACAGTAATTAATAGGTATTAACTGTTGAAAATTGAATTGAATTATTAGTTATTTCACAAAGTAATTATTTGCGAGAATAAACATGAGGTAGCATACGAGAATAATATAATATTATGTAACATAAAACATGATTTTCCAAGTACCTACCTATAAAATAAGATTTTATTTATTGTTTATAATTTATTTATTAATGCACCTAACAGGTATATGAAAACGTGTAAATTAATTAGTGCTTTACCAACCAACAACCTTTGCAAATTAATTAACGAAAGATAGTTCCAGTTTCTACATATACGTAGTCACTTAGATATTAAATAGCCAATAAAATTATATACGCGACAGCAAATTTGATACCTACATATGAATTTGATTTAAAGATTATTTAATTTGAATTTAATTGTTGAAAATCATTGAACATTTTTTATCTATTAATATCATACGACATACATAATACTCATCACTCACAAATAAAGGGTTAAGATGTCAATTATAATATTATAATATAGTATTCATATTTTATTATATACTACTATATTAATTATGTTAATTAGTAATTATTATTATAACTTAATATAATATTTATATTTTAAAGACATTTTTGATTTATATATATATCTAATATGTAAAATAGTAATGTGTTAAATGCTCAGGCGCCCATTGGGAGGGGCAAGATATTGCACTTGCCCTCTCCTGGACAAAACATATTTAAAACTTGTAGCTCAATAAATATTACTATATAATATTATTATTATCTTTATTACCTTAAATTTGAGAATTTTTTTATTTTGACCCCCTCCCTAAAATGTTACTTATGTGCGCCCATGGTTAAATGTCCAATAATACTTCCAAGTACAAACATCTTTCCAAAAAAAAATATTAATTTTTATCGTTTTAAATTTGAACCGATGTCGCGATAGTCAACCAAAGCTTAAAATCCACAACCTCAATAACTAATTATTAATTTTTACCATTTTAAAAAAATATTTATCATAATATGCCTTATACTTAAATTATCATAATTAAAAATAAATATTAATGTGTGAAAATTTCAAAGTATATTTTTTTACAGCAGTTATTCAAATGAGTAGTAAAGTCATGTGTATGGCGTATGCAGTAAACGTACCTATTTAGTTATTATTATTTTGTATAGGTTTTAAATTTTTTAAAGCAACCTTTTTAAATTACAAAGTACACTTGCACTTAATAATTATTAATAAGCAAAATAAGGAGTCAGATAAAATAATTATTACGATTTACGAACAAAAAATTTTTTTTGACTTAATGTTAAGATTTTTACCATTGTCCTTATTCTATACGTGAAAAAGGCAGTTTGTCTATAGATAATAATATAATATAGAATATAGATACTAGTATTTTATATACTCGTATTATATTTTCCTATATCGTGCTTTCAACAATTTTACTTTATTATTATTAACGTATATAGATTGTTTTTCGTAAAACAATGTCATTAATCAAAATATTAGGATTTTTATATTTGTTGTGAGATTTGTAATCAAATACGGAAATAAGCTATTGCGTAGGTTCTGCCGGGGCCCCTTATGTCAGTTAATAATATAGAAGGCCTCAGTAATCGACACTCCTAAGTCCTAACTATCCCAGTAGTTACACTAGCAAATTCAATCTAATATATCTGCCACATTACCTACTAATAGAAAAATAAATTACTATTAACAGTGATATAATTTAACATTTTCTTTAAACCATAGGCTGCAAGGTGCAAACACGCACCGTTTAAAATAATTTTTAGTGTATAATGGCTTGTCACTGAATTAAAATTTAACAAATCCATTACAATTAATTACTAATTTAGGAAATAAACTCAAAATCGACTATACAGCAAAATGCGTTCACAGGTTTTCCAGAATTATTTTGTGCTATCAATAATTGAAAACATCTTGGATTTTTAATGTTGTCTTTATATTTATTAAAGCTATTATTATTGGCTGTATAGAATTAAAAATTTAAAAGTTCTTTATGTGAAATTTTAAATTTGAATATTAAATATAAACGATAGAAAATTGGTTTGGATCCCCATCACCACTGTGACAGAGTTCATAATATAATGTATAATTATTTTTTTAACTCCGTATATTTACTATTTATTAAATAAAATAAAAGTTTCAATGGATACTAATTTAATCTAATGAATAACATACTGTTACATTACAAATTACAATTATACTATACATAGGTTGACGTTAAAAACAATTTGTAAACTAAACACGTAGGTATTTATATTTTAATTAATATATAGATATAATAATACTAATAACTAATATGTTTACTAACAAATCTAATTGCGAAACATGTATAGAAACATTAGAAATTCTATAGGTATAAAATAAAAAATAGATACTTATAAATTATAATAGATACTTGTGTTTTCACGTATTACTATTTGTACTACAATAAGTGTTCATAGTATTTATGGTTTTGATTGTATTAAGTAAAATAGAATTTTTTTATTTTTTTTATACTATAACTTTATAAAAAGAGTCATTTGTTAAATTTTTCTAATACACGCTTTTATTAAAATTACCTATCTACTCTATCGAACTGCAGAAAAAATATAGTAAAAAAATGTTTAATAAAAGCTTGACAAATTATACAAATTTTTATTATATTCTAATAAAATACTATGTATACAATATATTATATATTATATTATCAGTACTATTCAAAATTTTAATTGAAGGGTTAAGCTTGACGGGGAGTTATAAGTACCTAATAAGTATGCAGTTTTATGAATATTGTTTTATATTTATAAAATTCCATATTATTATTATAATTCCAAATTTTAAGCTTTTACATTAATATAATAAATGGTATTATTTTATAGTTTTCCCATTATTACTTACACACAAGAATAAGCACTGTATTCAGATAATGATCTTTTGCAGTCTGTGACCTGTGTGTGCGCCTTCAAGGACGATTGATTTGAAAACCATGACTCGTATCATATCGTCAATTATTATGAGTACATTAAACGTACTTTTCGAGTGAATTTTACTTGTAAGTCCATCAACGGAACGATATACTTCAACGAGCATCGTTCAACTGGAATACGATTTCAGCTGGCCAATCTTTGTAAAAATAATTCATTGTTTTTATGTTTCCATCTACATTTTCAGAACTTGTTCAAAGTTCTAAATTATTTTGAGTATACAAATTAATTTTTGAATACAGTACACAGTATGCGTATTTTATATGAATGGCTTTATAATTAACTAACACACAACGCAAAAGGGAAATTTGCCTACCGTGACCGTGTATTCAAAATATGTAACAAGTAACAACACATTACAAAATAAACGAAGGTTTTTGATCTGTAACGGAAACAATGATTGTTCTACATGAAGATAGTCTACTTAGTACTTTGAGTTTAACTGAAAGATCGTTCTCCTCTATGCAATAATTAGAATTTTTAATTATTTATTTATTCTTATAGTTAGAATCTAAAAAAAATTATCATTTATCAAAAGTTTATCAATGGTATACTGTGTACATATTAATTATGTTATTAATGTTTTTTAAAAAATTGTATTTCTCTCCTTAGTTCCTTAATATACTAATTATACTTGAATATTTGATAAAAAAATCATTAAGAGGACGCCGCACCTGTATGTGAGGTGTTTGTCTTACTAAACGGAAGACATTTTACGTTGAGAAGAATCTGTTAAAAACACCTCGTCAAAATCACATTCACTCAATCAAAACATTCATCTATTTGCCATTACCAATGACCTTATCAGCCAAGCACACATCTCCTGTCGAAGTCTCCAAGATTATTAAAATCTTAAATACAACAGTCGTCTGGTCATGATCAAATTACGAACAAAATCATCAAAAACCTTCCACCCAAATCAATCATTTGGGCTGTGAATTGACTAATTATCAAATTTGAGTGTAAGATAATTTCTTTATTAAAGCCCCGTGTATTTGCAATAATTTTATTTTTTTCAAATAAATTATTATTAATATTAGTCAGATTTAGTCATGTATAAAAATAATAGTATAATTTTATTATTTCATAATTTGTTTATTATTACTATGTAGTTAGGCATTAGAAATCATTGAATTACGCTTTTTATACTATAATATACAGTACAATAGTATTGTAAAGAAAATAATTAATTTGCGGGACCTTCTTACCTATTCATTTTAAACTACTTAGTACCTACTTATATGTTCATTCACTCCAAGTAGGTACTAATGGATATTAGTTATAATATAGCGAATCAAGTATTTCAGTAAATCTTGACAATTTTAGCTGTATTAAGAATTTATTAATTTACACGAAAATGTTTTATAATATATTAATGTATATTGTATGTAATAATTGATTTGCATTTTGACAAAAATTACCAGTTTAAAGAGAACATAAGGCAATAATATAATTTACTATTGATTGTCAATTCAAAAACGGTCAGGTTATATGCACATAAAAATAGAGATGGGCAAGATACTTGAAAACTATTACCTATTTATGAAATACCTACTTGTCTTAACAATCGTATTGTTAATACATCATTACATCAATGCAGTATCTAGATACAAAATAGGTACATTAAACATTTTTGGAAAGGTACTAGATTCTTCATATTTTTACCTTTAAATATAATATGATACAAGAAAAGTTGTTTTTTCAAATAATTATTTTAGTAAAAAAAAATAATTCAATATTAATTATTTAATTAATTGGTACAGTGTTTAATTATACATATATTGTATACTTATAACTTATAAGTTATAATACAACAACATAATAGCGAAACTAAACAGAATAATACTAATGCATATTATATTTTTTCAGAAATAGATATCCATATATTGAAAACAATTACCTATACGAAAACGACCTGTTGTATACTTTATAGGTACGCCATTATCTGCAACACACATTTTTAAAGTTGTTTTATGATTCATTATGTGATTCCGTAAATTTCCGTATTTAACTTTAAGAAATAACATGAGTAAAATTCAAAAATAAATATTTCAATTTATTATTATTATTATTATTTTGTTACTTTCTGTAATAAGTGTAAAAGAATCGATTTGTATTTGTATTTTAAATAGAAATAATATAAAAAATAAATAAAAGAAAAAATAAGTACCTTGATGTTATTGACAAGTTCAAAAGATACAATGATTATGGTATTCTAAATACAGACTAATCTTGATCGAAAAGGTAAAAAAAAACTACACTTATTTATACTTACATAGTAATGAGTCTGATTTGTAAATAATTTCTATAACATTAGCGTTCAACATTTTTACTAAAAAATTTACATCTAAGAATTATTATTGTGGTATAATAAATTAATGCCTTTTATGTAACTGACAATCTTACCTATATGTACGACTGAAAACGACAACAACATAATGACCAAATATTTGTACTCTTAATGATAACAAATTCCTCATTTTTCAATTTGTATAGGTCAATAAACCTCAAAAACATTTATGTGTACCTTATAATACAACGTAATTTACAAGCCAGTTGCCACAAAGGTAGGTATGTAAGTAAATAGTAATCTTATGAAATATTAATATTTTATATTTTATAATAGGTATTTACTCCTTTTTTTTTATTTAATTAAAACTATTTTTCCAAAAACATATATACGCATTTTTAATTAAGATTAAATTTTAACTCGCAAGAAAATTTTCAATAACAATATAGCACATGCCCTTAAGACAATATGTATAAGAAAAACCAATATTCGCTCTATTTCATTACAATTCTAAATTATTATAAAATGTTGATGAACAAAATTTAATTCAACTTATACAATATTGATTTTAATAAAATTAATTTTAGGACAGTAAAATTGTATGAGAAATAGATTTTTAAATCTTATATGTGTATAAACATTTTTTTTTATAAATTTAATATTATAAATCAATGGTATTACGTTCTAACACAGACGTACCTATCGTGGGTAGCTGCCTCCCCAACGACTTATTGGAGGATTTCACCATCAGTCATTTATATTAAAATATTAAAAAATAATGTGAAGATTGGTTTAAGTGGCTGGCTAATTCTGGAAGAGATATGATATTTTAATACCATGAGAAAAGAGTCACAAATATTAAAGGTAGGTATAACGAAGTAGATGGATGTAGTATAAATGTAGTATGTAAAAGCTAAAATTGTACAATTTGCATCTCCGGCCATGGAGATTTGTACACGGCTATGCCTATGCGTTCTAATATAATACTAATATTATACTTATAATTTATACTGTCGTCTGTCATACTGCAATTGTATCCACATACATAAACAATAAACATAAATATTTTTTAAATCCCAATTCATCTAGTAGAGTTTTATAGAAAATGAAAAGTTAATTAATAAATTTTATCGTATACATACTAAATACATTATATATTTATATAATTTAATACCAAATTTATTAAATTATATTTTATTGATATTCTAAAGATCAATTTGACATAAAACAACTTGTTAACGTGTACAATATTATCCAAAAATTATTTAAATCATATTTTTTTTTATCTCAAAAACTTATTTTTATCTTATTAAGATTAATTATTGAACAACATTTTATTAATATTTACCTTAACTAAACTTCCAATTAAATTATTTTTTCAATGCTAGATTTTCTAGATGTCAGCATATATAATAGCGGTATATTTATATTTATCATCTAACCTTTATAAATTATATTTTGTCTTACCTATTTAATTATTTATTAGTAAGCACCTTCCTTATGTACAAATATATTATTGTATATACTATAAATATATATATTTATGTAAAGATTTACTTTTTTACCTCTTCTTCTGATCTTCAATTCACATATTTTTGTATTTTCGACAAATTTAATAACTTTTGTGTAATGACTATAGAAAATAATTATTATACGAACTGAAGAGTGAAGACACTATTTAAGTCTAAACCAAAACTATAGTAAGTTTTTTCATTTCATTTTAAACGTATTTTTTGCATAAATTATTTTGATTGTTAAATAGTTTAATTTGAAGTAGATCTATTAATAGAATTGATGTTTCATTATAGGAAAATTCTAAATCGTACATAAGTAACATTGTTTGTGTACGACAATAAAATAAAGAAACGCTATGTATATTTTATCTATACCTATTATAATTATTATACAATTATTAATTTATGAGCTACTTAAATTCTATAAAATATATATTATAACTTATAAGTTATAACTGTAGATACATTAATATAAAATAATTAGATACAAATACAAATTGGAACATTAAATCATATTCAATGAATTACGTACTATATTAAAAAGTTATATTTTATATAGTACTATTTGTTATATAAAAAAATGCATTTTATCATTTGTATTCATAATTTTGATATCTAGTTTCTTAGTTTTTATCAATTTTATAAATACCAATAATAAAATTACCATTACTGTGTACAATCATTATTTTAGACTTTTATTTATGTTTTAATAATTATAATAATCATTAAATAGTGAATCATTGGGTGTTTTCAAATATTACATCGTTATCTATTATATTATTACATTAAATTATTATACTTTATATTAAACTTGTAACAAACAGAACCTATTACAGTTATAAATTATATAAACATATTTTTATAATCATAAAAAATATTTATGAAATTTGGGCAATAAGCAGTTTTTGCTTAGAATTGATTTTTATTTTATCATTACGATTTACATTTTAATTTATGTTTACACCTAGCTGATTATCTAGATCTTTTTTTGTGAAGATGAATTATGTATATAGTACATACATTATAGCTATACAATTATACGATATTGGTACTATCCAATTAGGTTAAATATGATATTAGACAAAATCAAACAACATATTATATTTACAATATAGTTTAGAATTTTAATGTCTAGTAATTTAAATATTTAAATTTAATATAGGTTAGTAAAAGAATAAACCGACAGTTAATAATAAATAGATATATTATAACACATATATTTGATTACTAAATAAGGAAATAATAAATAAACTATGTATAATGGCAATGAGCTAATCACATTTGTTGGTATGTGGTGATGTCATTACTAAACGATACAAAATTCCTATTTATATTATTGATTATAAACGTTATAGTCACTAGCTAGTAATTTACAAATTTGAACTGTCATTTTTTTTATTCATATCATACATAAAGTTTTTTTTTTGTAGGATGAAGACTGAAGTGTCTCGAGTCGTAACTTTGAAAAACTGAAATATCTAAAAATGTGTGAATTCACAAATTTTCAACACATTCAGTTTATTCTTTAATGATACCTTTGTCCTTTAGCCAAAAATATTAATAACCACCGACAAAAGAATACATCATTACACATAAGTACATGGATCTATCAGTACTTATAAGTACCATATGAACTAATATGAATTTTGTACGTTATAATCATTATTAATTCGTTTTTACTTTTTTTAAAGACAATTATTTTTTCTAATAAAGTATTATAATTATTAATTTCAATTTAAACCATTTAGTGTGTAATAATTATTAATTGCATCAATTACAAAACACAAATGCCTACTAATTAAATCTATAGCATTATATATTAGTGATTTTAAAAATAATGATTATCAAAAACAGATTTGCAGAAATGCCTCGTAATAATCAATTATAATTATTTTGTAGTTTATTACAAAATTACTAGATTGTAGATACAATCAGTTTCTAAAATCGGATTATATTTTTCAATTATTCTATCCCATTTATATATGACACCTAAATACATACTGAATATAGATAGGTAATAATAAGTCTCGAAAGTTTTTAAATTAGTATTTATGGGCAGGACCCGTTTCGCCCAAAAATGACCCTCTCCATTTCGCCCGGGCACCCGTTTCGCCCAAATTTTATTTTTATATGATTTCCGTTTCGCCCAGAGCATACAGTTTACACCAATTTAAAATTAAGTTGGCAATGATTATAATATTTGAGTATCATTTAGCGTTATCTCGAAAACACCACGAGGAGGCGATACTCTTTTAAATTTTTTTTTTCACAATAGTGGTAAATTTAACAAATTTAAAATTTAGTCCACAACATTTATAAATACTTATCATTAAAAAATCAAATTTTCGTCATAATAAATTTTTTTTTCACATTTTTTCGATGTGCTTCAGTGATGGATTTAAGGAGGGGACCAGAGGGGCCTGCCCCCATAGTCATATAATAATATATCTTGAAATACCATTGTATTAATATAAGTGTTTTTATAAAAATATGTACTAATGTAAAAAAATATTGCCCCCCCCCAAACAAAATCCTAGTTCCACCACTGGTGCGCTTTATATATTTTGATCGATTTCAATTCGATAACGACTGGATTTCTTATGTGTTATCTGCACCTATCGATTTCATATATTATCATTTATAAACAATATACATAATATACAGTTTAATGGTTATAACTTGTGAATATAATGAATATCATTATTTTTTTTATTTAGATTTTTTTCAATTTTCTCAAAAATAAATTTACTTATTGCAAAATTGTATACTTCTTAAATTAAATTTACAATAAATATAAGAAAACTATATATACCTATATATAATAATGCTTATCCGAACTCCTTGTCTAGATTTCTTCTACTTCAATAAACACAACAGATATTTAAAAATATATATATTAGGTACATTCTAAAACCTTAAATAGGTATGTATTTTAAAACGTATCCCAGCACCTATTATTAACTACAAAATCTCATAAATACAATATTTAAAGTTTAACATATGTTAATCACTCGATCCATTTCTTATAGTGTTACATTATCTTCAGTTTTTATACACTATATTAACATATACAGTTGCCTATTATTAATATATATATATATAAATCTATGGTTTAAAAAAAAAGCCAGATGTATTTTTTAGAAGAAGTTTTACCCCATATATGGTATTGTATTACACTACATAGCCTTTCTTACAGTTCAAATTATGTTGTATACGTATACTTAAATAAACTAAACTAACTTGTTTAACAGTAGGCCATGAACAATATTCGTGGTCATGACCATAGTTTTTATCTTCTCTATTTTCCTTACACTAAACGTCTATACTCGTAACAATTGAAAATATTTTAAGTTGACAGTCATGTTACCTCAGAAGTTACTTACTGATAAAACTATGATTTATGAACCTTTTGTTGTTGAAGATAAAAAATTTTTATAATAATTATTACCTGCCTATCAAGTTAAGTATATAACATTAAATATAAAAATATTATTTTAATATCAATGTTTCTAGATTAATTATTTAATTTTTTTAATTGGTGTTTTTGAGCATAATTTATCATTAAATTAATATTTTTTTTTTATGCTGCAATAATATAACAATAACATTTTCCTCAATCGTCCTTAATTAAATATAAGTACGAAATATATACATCAAATAACTATAACACCTTTTAGTAATATATTCATTTGGTATTAAATTAAATTTTAATATGATACAAATATTAAATTTATGCAATTTTTTTAATAATCTTACATTTTTAACTTTATCACTTTGCGAAAAATAAAATCATTTAAATTTAAATTAAATCCATTTTCTGTTGATTTTAGAAACTCTAAAATAAAGATGCGATTTAGTATAACAATTAATATGATATGAAATTTCCCTTTTGAAAAGAATTGGTTCTCACACATTGTAACAAAATAATAGTGAAAACTATGCAAGTACTTAATTAAAATAACTACTAGGTAAGTGTTTTTTAATTGTGTTGTTATAACTGTTCGAGAATATGTAATTTTTCTCAACATTATAAAATTAAATACACGAATTCGATTTAAATTTTTTCATAATATTTTATTACTTCCGTAATCCGTATAATATTATTATATTAAAAAAAAATCAATTACATTCTATTTAGTATTTTGTATTAGAAAATTAAATTAAATATAACCAGAATAAGTTATTTTTGAAAAAAAAAGTTATAGAAAATGTAAAAATCGTTTTTCTGTAAATTTAGCTCTATATTGTGTTGTGAAAAAACTGCATAAGTTGTAAATTTAAGATGTAGGTATATACACAATATTTTTTAAAAATATATAATTTTGCTATGAGTGCATTGTTTTGAAAATAAGACAATTTAACTTTTAATTCTAACTGAAATTTTATATTTTCGAAGTGCTTATGTTATTAAGTACCATATTACACATATTTAAGGTGGTATTACCTATTATAGCTTTTCATATAAGATTGTGGGAGAATTTTAAAGACTAGAACCTTATAATTATAACATACAGGTCATTTCGCACTAAATGATTAAAATTTAAAATGAAAGTTATTTTTTTTCCTTTATATCTTATCACATTCACCTAACATAAAAAAATAATATAGTTGTATAAATTATAAATTGTTGTAGCATTATAAGTAACTTATTAAAATAATTTTCGACATAAGAAGTAGTAGTAGAAAAACGTTCAAAAGACCTTCCGAATAGCGATTTTGTAAGGTGAATCATTTTGGCGAGTCTCCGGATTTCTATTGAGTGATATTCATCCTTAGTATATACTATATATAGGCATATAGCATGAATGACTTATTATTGTGTATTTCTAAATGAACATAATCTGATCATATTTTAGTATAATATAATGTATAGCAAACTGTCAAACCCGTATTCCAGTCTCCAAAATCTTAATTCTAGAGTTTGTAACCCGTATAAAGTATAAGCTACAATCACATTTAATAGGAAATTAGGGCCAATATCGTATACAAAATTGAAAATATCAACGAGTCGTATATGTATAGATATACAACTAACATGTTTACAATATGATATGGCTCACGTGTAATGTCCATATTGTCCAATATATCTAACTGCATTAGTGCGGGTTATCCTGTGCATGATGTCAGACAAATAGTGGTCTCGTCCTTAGGGGTTGTTTTGGTGATGAGTGAGTCATTGTAAGTCTGTTAGATCGTATGTTTTCTTCGTGTGACTCATCATCAATATACGAACGATCGTGTAAATAATAAATATATATAATATGGACTAGAACACAACGCACACAAAGGTATACTCGAGTTTCTTCGGTGTAATTTGCTTCTTTGAAAACTCTTTCATTACTATTTTTTTTTTCATTTTTATACTCCTAACTCTCCCTAGCAAAATCATAAAATTATTTTATGATCAATGTTACACTCACGCAGAGATATTTGGTATTTATATACTACAGTTATCTAGGTATAGCAGGTACTATATAATGTACTACGTGCTTTAAAGTAAATATTCGACATCATATTTTAGAAATATTGAAAAAAGTACTAGGTATAATAAATGTACCTACATCATAATATTATCAAATAGATTTTTTAATTTTTATACTTGGTAAACACTTTTTTTTAAGTAGAATAATCAATAATTACGAGTATATTGTATACAATTTTACAAACGAAAATACGACTTCTATAATTTTATATGTACTCGTAAGTACATATTAAATAATAACTAACAAGTAATACTCAAAACTCGATTTCAATACTGTTATTACCGACTTGTAATGTTATATTAAAAAGTAAACTTTAAAATGTTTGGGTTAGGGAAAAGCTTATGTAACTGTTTATATATAATATAATATGTCTACTGTCATAAAAGATAACATCGAATAATCAGTGGATACATTGTTAGATAGACCTAACAATAAACAATGTATGGGTAGGTACTCATGCATATTTATTATAACGATTTGCTTTGCTCAATTATTGAATTATGTAGGTAACTATACATAACATATATTTTGTTTGATATTATATGTTTTTCATTAAGTGTATAAAATATAAAAAATATTCTTCATGATCTCATATTTAATATATACTTTGTACTTAAATAAAATGTAATTTAAACAGCAATCATGTTAATCATGTTTTTCTACTATATGAACGAATTTAAATGTGTATTATTTTATAACAGAAAATAAAAGTTACTTATTAGTACCTACATATACCTTTTTATATATGATTGCATTTGTACATACAAGCCGTTCAATAAATAATAGCAAATTGTTTGTAAACCCATCATACATTGTTATAGGTACATATACACGTATGAAGTATAACACAATATTCAAAGCGTCCCTAACCAGTAAAATGTTTTGCTATATTTTACCAAACTTAGATTTGAGTTTGCTGCAAATATTGTTTATTAATCAACCGCATATCAACATCAATGATATTAATTAATATCGTTTGGGATTTATAGGTTGTGTATGACAAAATGAGGCTATATATACACACACACAACAGACATCATGAAGAATCGCTTTCTTAACTCGTTAAACGGCCTAACAGGAAAGGTTTTGAACCGTCGACTTAAGCGATATGACTAGTTTTGGGCATTTGAACGCAGCGGTTCTTTTTATGGGTTTGTCGCGGCTTGGTAGTGGCAAACTATATAGGAGGTGGAGAATAACCGGCCACGCCAAACATGGACCGATATGCACTATACGTATATTTATTATATGCGATACACATTTCACATAGCGTCGGGAAGGTGAAAACATGGGCGGGTAATCTCGCGTGTATATACGTATAGTAGTTATCCTACTATATACTAATATAACACCATAAACAAATATACTTGAAAATAGTATAATGAAAATAGTACATATACCACCTACTACCTAGATGTCCTGTACATAATATTTATATAACTATAATATAGGTAGGTATTTGCTATAATACTAAAATATTTAATTTATTTAACGAGTTTTAAATTAATAAATATTATACACATATTATAGCTGTATAGTAAACAATTGAAACTATAATGAGTATGCTAAAGTGTATATCTATTTGTTTGTACAAATTGCATTTCAAAATGGAGTAATTATTGTATATATTTTAAATGCTTATTATAAAACCAAATAATTTTATACATTTTAATTTGATACTGCTGCAGGTTAGAAAAAAAATCGTAAACGTTTCTGAATCAAATTGATTAAAATTAAAATGTATGTAATAGTAGGTATATTATATAATATTTTATCAAACAAGTGCATTTGTTACAAAATCAATACATTTTCATTAATGAAAATTTTAATACATCCTAAACAATAGATGATTTAAAAACTAATAAAACATCCCCCAAGTCAAATAAAATACTATTAACAACCCTCATTTCGTTTCTGGGTGAAACGTATAGCCTACATGAAACAATTTTTATCAAGAATAAGATTTGGGGAATTCAATTAAACACCATATAATAGATAATCCGAATAATAACATAAACATTAAGTACTTAAAAGTTATTGAAATGTCGGGGTAAAAATCAAACAACATTGTATGAGTAAAAATATTAAATCGTTAAATTGCTTTTATAAATACTAAACAAGTTAATAAATCCATGATTGGCATTGATTTCTTAAACATTTATTAATTTAATTACTCATTCAGTCATACTTCTATTTTAAGTACATACATTTTTTTTATGTTATGTGAATTATATTTGATTGAATTTACTTATAAATATTTCTTTGATAGATTTTTCTCAAATATATTTAATTTAAATAATTTTAAAGTAAATCTCTAACAAATACACACACTAAACTTCATAAATATAATTTAATCTTAAAAAAAATATACATATTTTATAATATATTTTAAAAATAGTACCTAAAAGTATAAAGCTAATGCAGCAAATAAAGAAGTATAATAAGAAAACAATATTTCCTAACATTCTTTCAAAAAACAAAAATAGTGCCCAATTTAACAGCTACCTAATTATTATATCAAAGTATATAAATTGTTAATTAGTAATTGTTAAAATATCATAGTTTTAAATAAGTTTTTAAATATTTTTAATTTAATACATAATATGCCCTTGAAATAAATTAGTTCTTTGTCTGCGCTTTTATCTCGTACTTGACATCGTTTCCGTGAAATAAACAATTTGAAAAAGCTATAAACGATTACACAAATGGCCAGTGTAAAGAACTGATAAAATAATATTTCTATCATCAACCAATTCTTGTTGATCCACAATACACCTACATACCAACTTAGTATGGTAGTGTTATTGCTTTTGCTTTCAATATAAAAACAAAACAATAAAAAAGCACTCAGGTATTAGAGACTATAGTAAAAACTCGAGTAATTTCAATAAACTGGTTTTAAAAAAATTCATATACAGAGTGTTTCATACCCGTACTATTGTATTGTACCAGGTACCTACGAGTACTGGAAAAATAAAATTCTTCTGTATCAAATCGCATGTAATTATCGTATAATTGTGTATAACATAAAAGATAAAAAAAAATACGTATCTGTATGAAAATTATTACGCGAAAATTATGTTAAATTGTTTATTAATGTTTAATGTTCATTAAATTAATATAGCCCAACGCTCGCATATTATACATACTATATATTATACAGTATATACCTACACTTTTTAGTACTACACGCATCTCTGAGCAGTCGGATAAATAATATAACAATCTACGAATAGGACTATCAATCTCTATTTCGAGTGGCTTACATGTAATGTTCTGTGGACTTTCTCTTAAAAATTGTTAGATATGGGAGCGAAAATAAAAATAAAATTTTACGCTATGCTAGATAACTAGGCATGCGTACTTGTGATAAACAGCTATTCTAGGATTTCTACATATTCGCTATACCAAGCTACCTATATATAGATGGATCACGGATGAAATGTTATCATATACATAATATTATAGTGTGCACTGTACAGAGAAGGCAATCGTGTTGATACAAACTACATAGCGTTGAAACACCAATCAACAATTAACCAACTAAAATTATACGCATATTAAGAATAATTAAATGCGTGTTAATATCAACGGTGTACATCTAGAATTGTAATAAGCCTTAAGAGGTTCGTAACGGTTTACACAATATTAGAAAAAAAAAAACACAAATTTAATGCAAGTACGTGTTTAGTTTATTTACTATAAAAGTTATATCAGTGTTACATTTAATATTGATAGTTTTGAGTTATACGAGTTATGAATCAAACACGCGATATATTAATACATTATGTATTACATGGCGCCAAATACCTTTACTGTATATCTATATTAAACATAGTAATAAATTATAAATCGAAATATTAATTACGCCGACTTTCCTTTGCCATATAATATTACTGAAAAGCTGATTGGTTGGTATTTTCCCTTATGATTTATATGATTATTTTTTGTTCTCCGAAACAAAAACACTAATTAAAACTTCAGGAAAATCAGATAATAGGTGAATAGACATGTCCTTTCGTCAGCAAGGTTTCGTGACGGAGCTATTATAAACGAACACTATATGAAACGGCAATACGGATGATAAAGAAGGTTATGTGATTTTTTTTATTTACTTGAACATTGGCTATTTCGAGCTGTGAAGGTTTAATATATTATAAATATTCAGTTAAATGATTGCGATAATTTGCAGTAAACATATCCGTTGCAAATAACATAATATAATATATAACATATCCGTTGTTAAAAATTACATTTATTTTGAATTTAAAATCAACAAACACTCTACATCATTACCTAATGTAGTAGGTAATGTATGACTTATAATAGATATTGATTATTACATATTAAACTCGATTAAATCGTAATTTTAAACATAAATCAATGAAACCGAAATAATTTCTATATATTTATTGGTAGGTATTTACAAAATGTTTACACTGCGAATATTTTATTGATGTATATTATTCTTTATCGTGTTAAAATAACACAATATGCAATTAAATTGATACGTTAAGAAGTATGTTTGTATGCCACGATGTAGATAAAATTACATATATATCATATTATCAACATCGAGCTGTATGCATAATATTTGATTTATATTATAAAATAATTATGTAGGTGTACATGAATCACACTGTGACAACTATTCTGATATTACAATGTAAACAGTAAACATAAAATGTTACATTTTATTGGTGTTTTTATAAAAAAAAAATTAAAATTAAATAAAATAAAAAACAATATTGAAAATAAAGAAGCCTACGATTTTCATCAAAAAAATATTACAATCAATAATAAGAATAATAATAATAATAATAAACAAGGATAACTATCGTTTCCATTCAACTTCATATGACACACATATTAATAGTATGACGTCGCATAGTAATTACGTCAGTGCATCGTGTTACTCATAAACAAGTAGTATTCGAGTAACGCAGAGTCGTATACCTAATCAAGTGATTTGTAGTATAGCTGGCGTGCGTCGCAATGGGTTATTTGCAAATGTGTGAGGTGACTCATTAAGTCATGAACAATATTCTCCAGTATCCTTCATAATTATTAAAAATGCTACCGAGTTATTTCGTTTTTATTATGAACACAGTATAAATCACACACACATATTAATTATATGAGTATCGGAATGGTAGTATTGAAGTATTTGAGGGATAAAAATATAAAATACTGGACCTTCCTCCCAGACCCAGTTACTGACTATCTAAAATTTTATGATAATATGCGATCTTATTTAACAGAGTGTAATAAGAGTTTTTTGTATTATTATCATGTCAAACGTGTAATTACCTATTAAAAACTGTGTAATTATATTTATCAATATTATAATAAGCATTATGTATACATTATACTATAGTCTATAGTTCAATAGTTGTATTGACGTATTGTGATTGATGTTACCTTCATGGAACCCGATAAACTACTAGGTAGGTTGTTATTATATTGTGAGTTTCTTAGAGGCTGTAAGTCTCTTATTTGAGTTCAAAAAATTGATGATAACAATAATATAATATTGAATGTTATTCTTTCAACTTTAAAATCAAAAAGTAGAAAAAAATCACCAACGTATTTTCGTGTTTTCAAGTTTGACTTATTTTTTAACTTTACTAAGAAAAACTTATGATAAGTCTAGTTTTAAAATTTTAAATCTTAGGTGTTAAAATAAAAATTATATGGACTTATAATTACAAAGTAATTAGTAAAATTAGTAACAATAATTATTATTGTTATTAATTTTCAAGCCAATACTATCTTACCGCATAAAACGGTATAAATAAGTTCATGGTATGAATAGGTTGTAGCTTAAAATTAATCTAAATTTTTTGAAAATGTTATTATGTATTTAAAACACAATAATACACGTAGACGTTTTTGCAAGTCCCAATAATATTTTTGAATTACAACAAAATAAAAAGATTATAATTTTGTTCAAAGTTGAATTTAAATGCCTAATAAAAAAAATTGTACATATATATTTAAACATTTTTTTTTTTTTTGATACAAAAGGTATAAATACTATACATTACTTAAAAGAAACTTTGTATCCTTAGCTATAAAAATAGAAATTTTATAAATTTTTAATTATATCTATATACTACCTGCTACTACTAAAAATCACATTATTGTTGAATCAATAAATACCCTCATCGTCCCGTTCAAGATCTAAAACACACATCAGTTAAAATCCAATACTGAATACATTAATAGTTCTGATCAGATTTTGAAACTTGTTGTCGTGTATATTCAATAAAAATAAGACTTTTTCTGTTGTCTATACACTTACCTATTATAATTAGATACCTGCTGCTCTTAATATTATATCGTGTGACATATTTATTACATGAATATTATAGTTTCATTATAGGTACCTACTAAATAAATAACTAACAAGTGCTAATTATTTAAACAATATACATATATAAGGATGATTCAATATGCAATATAATTCATACATACATATTGTCATAGCAATATAGGTCTTTATACTACGCATAATATAATATGAATGTGACAATCTATATACATAAAATACAGTGCAAACTACCACAATCTATATGACGTACACATTATCGTGCTGACTGCTGATTATTATAGGAGTGTATATCCGTTTTCCTATTAGAAGGGAAACTATATGTGGATTAGATTTAAAAAAATAATGACAGGAAATAATTTTACTCGATTAGTTCGAATACGAAAGGTTACCCATCAACTCCGTTATTGGGAAGCAGTACACGGCAATAATTGTATATGCATTCGTTTTGGAATGAATGATCCATAGAATTTCAATATTATAATAAGCCTATGTGGAATATATATATATATATTATATCATCGCTAATTCAATGTCCAGTCGGCAGTCACAGTGCCTATATTCAGTTGTAAATAATTTTATAGGCTTATATCGTATATGTATATTTTGTTACTTTAAACTCACATGAGTGATTTTGCACATTCATATAAAATGTAAAAATAAATAATTATCAATACAGTAATATAATATATTATAATATATTATGCTGCGTTGTAAAATTACGTTAAATGATGGGGACTGTACAAAAAAAAAAATAATAATAATAACATCTTTAAATAACCAACAAATTGATAATAAAATCAACCTCTGGAAAAATTTCAGTATATTCTATCAATAATTTGAATAATTCTATAGAAACTGTTTGGAAAAAATAAATATAATACATCCGTCAAATTATATGTCGTACATGCTAAAAACTTATTTTTATCACAATTATAGCCGAATCGTCCAGTCAACAAACGTTTGAGTAATTATTATATTAGAAATATAGACTAGCATAAGTCATTAGTCATTACTCATTACTCATTAGCTATAATACCCAAATCGCTTTCAGATTGCAAGTTGGTAGTTATATAAATATAATATCGCAATACCGCACTTCCGCAGAATCATCAGTCGAATATAATAATACTGAACAATATATGTAATATAAAAATAAAAACAAAAATATTTTTTTATATACGCCCAAGTATGGTAACGTATTTTTTTAACGTTATCACGCCTATAATATATATTTATGGATACTTAATGTTTCTTGGAATGCCAATTTAAAAACGTTTATTTTACCAAATTTGCAAGGTAACAAAAGTTAATATTATTATAAAAATGATAATTATTCAATTTACCAAATTCTATGACAATATACTTATATATAAATAATATAATATATTTGCACACGTATTTATAATTAGATAACAGATAATTAAGACTTCCATAGTGTATACTTGATATATTTTATATTTTGAACATTTACCTAAGTTCAAATATAAGATTTTCTATAGTGCCATCTTAAGTTAAAAATAAACAATTCATACCTAATACGGGTACGAGTATATGCATATTATACAACCAACATATTAATCAAAAAAATAGTAGAACTGCAGTCATATTATATTACTGTAAGAAATAATTTCCACAATAAAATTGTTATCAATATTCTAATTTGTATTATTGTCTACTTCAATTTAATAGTGACCGATTTTAAATATAGGGCAGTAAGTATTTATTATTGAATCTATGAAAGAAGATTTAATTTACGATCGTTATTTTTTTTTAATGTTTAATTGTTTATTCTAATTATCTAATTGACTTTCTATGGCTGTAATAATAATAATTTAAATGTAGAATATTATGGTACTTAAAATTCATCATTAAGTGTGAATCCTGTGCTATTATAAATAATACCATCATCTTCCATTATTATTTATTATAGTTAAAATAAGTACCCAGTTTAGAAACGTATGCAATATTATCATGTAATTAACAATCATTTCATATGCCAAGTCCAAATATTACTCATACTATAATAATCTCAAACATAAAATTAATTTTTAAACATAATGATCAATTATGTATTATACATTTATCTATGTTCATTACTTCATTAGTTCGTCATATTTTAAGTATCTATTACTAAAATTTGGGCAAGCAGTTATTATTTCAATTAAAACATTAGTTAACCCAAATAATATTTAAATTTAAAAATCTTGTCACATAATATTTATTATTACCTATTCTTTTACTTATATATATTTGATTACGTCATTATAAATTTTTTTTTCGTCAAAGATAGAACATGTTCATCACACTAATAATATATAAAATATATTTTTTTTAAGTACCTATTGTATCTAAATCACTTCTTTAATATTTATTTTTAAAAAATAATACTTTTTTTTTGGTACCTAGGTATATAATTTTTACTTATGTTTTGATACAACAAATTTAATAAAAATTTAAAAGCTATGGATAATTAAGAAAAATATTTTACAAATTATTTTGATCTAAAGAATTCATAAGATTTTTAATTTTAACAGATAATAAGGCTGGCTTGGAAATTAATACAAGTTTAATAGTTCTTACAGCAGTATATACCTAAATATAGCAAAAATGTATATGCACAACTTTTTTCGTATAAACATTAAAAGTTTTTGAAAAAATTGAACGTTTTAACTAAAAATCACGATATTTTCCCATAACGAGTTTAGTTAAATTATAATTCAGGAAATATTAATCGTAAGGACTTAAAAATTTTACTGTAATGTATGTAAAAATATATGTTATTTTCTATACACGATGACATTTTCAAAATACTTAAATTTATTCTAAGTTATTTATAGTTAGGTACCATAAGCCTATTCACACCATTATACATACATATACCTAGTTAAAGTAATATAATAGTAATAATATAAGATAATATAATATAGGTATTTACCTTTTTTTTTAACAAAAATTAATTCAAATAATTTTACTTATAAAAAAATATATGTATAATAAAACATCCTAAAAAAATACAGACTCTGCTGAAAATTGTTTTTCATGTGCAATGATTTATGAAGACATTAATTTATTTGTATATACATATATAGTAAAACATCCATTAGTCATTACATGTTACAGTGACCTACTCAATGACCAGACACACTCAGAACTCACTATACAGAATATAGCAGAGCGACATCCCCAGTTTTTAATTTATTTAACTTGTTTTTAAATGTAACTTTTTTAGCTGGTTGCATATGGTAAGTGTTTGAAATAGGTTATAAGCGTGAATAAACCTTATTGGTGGAACACAATTTTTGGTAACACAATTAGTGGTAAATTGTTGCTGTGTTTTTAAATATATTTAAAATATATTTTTATAGTTCATAGTTCAATTTAATAGATTGCCTAATATTTGCAATTTATTTACTATATTTGGAAGAGAAACAGATTTAGTCTACAGATTAGATATACAATAATTAGTTGCCTAACCTGTCCCTCCTATACTCATGCCTATGGGATAAAGACTGATAGAACCAAACACAAACCTATTGTATAGGTAAGTATATATTATATTCTATTATTTCAACGAGTGGAGGAATTATTAATTTGCATAATTTAGGAGAAATATCTAATAAATTCCAACAGTTACATGTTGCAAGCATAAGTTGTATTTTGTTAAGCATATAATATAATCGTTTAATACAAATGTTACTTATTTTTTGTGTATATTTGACTATGGGATAATGTAAATGTATAAAGTAATTTGTTTTTTATTATTCCTGGATGAATTTGATCACGCAACGAATTAACCTAGATTTAAAGATTAATTTTAATATTTATATACCAATTATAAGCTATTGCGTAGTTTATCAATTTATTATGGTTGAATTACCTAGTAATAAACAATAAATCTATGATCTAGTTCAGCTATTTGGTAGAAATTGTTCATAATATTATATCTTTGGACTATTGCAGTTACTGTATATTATGATATTTTAATATTAATATTAAATTACAAAATAAAAATGAATTGGCTCATCGTCATTTAAATTTATCATTCTTGTAATATATTGTACAAAATTACTATTTAAATTTCAAGATGATAAAGTCAAGTGCTCAAAACAAGCGAATGGTTTAAATCGAACGAGCCTGCAATGTTAAAATTAAAACGTAAAAATGTTTTCAAGAATAAAGACGAGCATTGTGTACAACACACAAAGGTGGCGTTCCGTACTTACCGATATTGTGTATAATACGTATAATATTATGTGCACTAGACATCACTATATATATACTTATATGGCGCTCCAATATTTTCTGTACTCCGAGTTCGTTTATCTCGTATATCCATGTTGGAAAGAGGAGGACAAAAGTGTATATAATGTACCTACCTATACCTCTCTGTAAATGCAAACACACACACACACACACATATGCATTCACTAGCAAATACCTAAACTGAGAGCGGTCTGCATTGTTATACGAAAACTGACTCGAGCACCCCCCCGAGTGTCCAAACATAATAATATATAGGTAACAAAAATCCAATCAAACAAAATCGTCTCATTGCACACATATAATATTATTATCATAATATAATATAATATAGTTACGGAGTTCATTGTGCTGCCCCGTCGTCGGTCTGCAGTTTTATACACAGGCGATCGCGTTTATATAGTATAACGCAATCATACCATGAAGGTTTTCTTCGTACCTATACCAAAAGCAACTTCGTGTAGAACAAACGCTTGTCCTCGGCCATGTTAATTCCCCGCCAATTGTACAATATACATATACGCGCGCGCGCGTGTGTGTGTGTGTGCAGAATACAGAATTATTTACTTGTGTGGTATGAGTTAATATATTTTAATATAATATGTCCATGTGATCCGATAGTAAATATACGTCGACTACTGTTTGTACCTATAATATTGCACGTGAGCGTGTGTGTGCGCACGCATTACGCGATGACTTGAGAGGTACATCGGACGTTTCCATATTCGGATCTAAAAACTGCGGACTCTAAAAAGTCCTATTGCTGCCGTCAAGGTTTACCGTAAAGTAAAAATAAGAGGTGTACGTCGGAAGTCGCAATTATTAGTTTTTTAAACGCCACGTGTGACACATATACTACAATATCATAACAAACGCGGTAGTCCCTCCTGCATACGCGTCATTGGACGACGTTATAAACATAAATATAAACTATATAATACTTTCGTAGGTACTCTATAGATAAAGGTAATACAGGTACACCTGTAGATACACACATATAGGTTAAAATGTTGTCTATAATTTATTGGACTGTACCTATAACCTATATATTGCAATAGATCGTTTCCGAACGTTCTTCAAACAATCAGTCAACGAAGCGTCGGCTGTCGAGGCCACGTTCGCAGTAATTTTTTAAACAAATTTTTATATATATAATTTCTAATATTATATTTATAAAATATATATTACAAGCTAACAACATTAGTTAAATTCAAACATATTAACTTGCAAGAACATAATTTCATTAATACAGTGTGTATGTACTAGGTACTGCAGGGGGAAGTAACGGGCTCGCGTCATATGATTAGTAAACCATAAATTATACAAAAAACCTTTAAAAGGAGAGGGGAGATTTTAATTTTTTTTTTCAAATAAAACCCTAACCTACCACAACCACACATTTTCTGTTGTATTTTCAAAACTTTTTAACTCTTTATATAGTAATTTTTCTTTTTAATTTCAAAATTTTTGTATTGTACTATCAACTATCAAGTATTAACTAATTTGAACAACCAAACTAAAAATGTAGAAAATATTTTTTTTATTAAAAAAATTTTTATTATTACCTACTATTTTTGAAAGTAAAATAATGCAGTATTTACTACAATTGACATTTTTATTATATTATTCAACTGAATAATATCTAAAATACCTTAAAAGTTTTAGTTTCGTATCTTCCATAATTTTATTGTAATACGCTTCGTAATTAATATTTAAAAATATTTGCAAAATCGTTTATCGGTTTATGTACTGGATGAAATAGAACAAGAAATTGAACAAAATTTTTTCATCTAGTGTATTAATTAGTTCATTTTGGGTTGTATGTTAGTTAAAATTTAGTTATAATATCATTAATATTCGTATAATAATAAACAGCAAAATATGTCAGGTTTGGTTTTGTATGAAAACAAAATTTTAATTGTTCATAAGCATAACAAAAAAATAATAAAAAGGCCTAAGTTAGACCCCCTCTACCTCCTTTAAAAGGATTTTTTCATAATTTAAGGTATAGATACGTATTTATATTATATATATTATCATAATATGATGCCAGCCGGTCACTTCCCCGCGAGACACCTGACACGTTGTATATATAAAATTATTAATTTATCAATAAGACACCTATATAAATAATTGGTCAGCTCTATGACATTTTTGGGAGTTTATTTGTACATATATCTTTCACTATATTTGTATTCTCCCAAAATAAGTAATAATCAATGGTATACTTCCCAGTGGCGGATCTACGGGGGGGATTTGGGGGATAAATCCCCCCCGTGGCCGTGGAAATTAAATCTTGTTTTGTAAATTTAGTAGAATAAAGCTCATATACCTATTACCTATACATGTTATGTGCGAAAATATTTTATATCCCCCCCTATGAGAAAATCCTAGATCCATCACTGGTACTTCCATGCACCAGGCACCAAGAAAATTGCCAATGGCCAACCAAAATCGAGAAGCCACGATCTTGATAATTACTAATTATTCATTTTTAGTCATTTAAAAAAAATATCTATCATCATATAATCTATTTAGATAACGTCTTACAAATTATAATGTATGAAAATTTCAAAATATATTTTTTTGCATCAGTTAAATTGGTCTAATAAATTTATGGGTAATATACCTTCAATTTTTATACATATTTTTTAAAATTATATTCACAAAGATCTCCATAAAAAATAAACTATATTTAAGTCTTATACATAGTTATAATAGCATAATAAGAGGTTAAATAAAATAATTATTACGCGTAAAGTGAGAAAATTTCTTTTTACTCATTAAGTTTTTTTACCATTATCACCTACCTGTGAAAAAGGTGGTCATATATTATACTATAACGGATACCCGCGAATTTACTTAGTAATTCCTCACTGATTGTGCCTATACTATTTATAAAATATAGTAGTATAGTATAGTTTGATAACTTTTTTTAGCTACTAGTACAAAATTTTCAACAATTATAATATATGACAAAATAATTATTCAATTCACAAAATATTATAGGTAGGTATAATATTCGTAAAATTTAATACACCCATATAGATATATGAATATATGATAATAATAATAACAAATGAAAAAGAGTTTGATAACTAATTATTTATTAATAAGTCTTATTAATGCTGATCACAGGATTTAGATAATAATATAACATAATGTAATTGTATTTTTCTATACTATTCGATGTTCCCTCAATAATTTAACCATTATTTAAATGCACTTTGTTGTTAATTCTTAATGCGCTGAACAATATTTTGTACATTTTTTACACATCAAAATATTATGATTACGATATTTGTTGTGAAATTTATAATCAAATACGGAAATAATAAGCTATTGTTGCTTGTTGGTTTTACTTTGGCCAGAGCCCTTTATGTCAGTAAGTATTGATGGTTTTAATGACAAACGATATTAACTTCACATGACTCACATAAATTATGGTTATTAAACTCATAATTTTCATCTTTTGGTTAGTTATGATAAGATAAAAAATTCTAAGTACTTACGTTTGTAGAATGCTGTAGTAGACAATTATAATAAATAATCTATACGTACTACAGTACAATTGGCCTAGATAAGTCTAAATATTATTATTTTAAATTCAGTACAAAGCAATTATAGTATTATCGTTTTTTGATAATGTTCTTTTTTGTTTGTTATCAATTTTTGAAACATTCAAACTTGAACTTTGAGTATAATTTCTAGTACCAAATTATATTTAGTTGAAACTTGGGAGTATGGGGAAGATAACCTTGAACGAAATGAATAATTAAATTTATAAATATTTATAAAAACATTTAATAAAATGACATGGTATAATTTAAAAAATATAATTATTGTTTTTGAGCATTTATATAGGCGTTCAAAATTAATGACGTTTTTATGTTTTTTATTTGATTTATTTATAATACAAATTATTGGATAAAATATCTTGAATCTACTTTTTAAATAATAAAATTTAAAAAAAAAACTCACGAATAATCGATTAATTTTACTTTTAAATACTTTAAATACGTATTATAATATTATGTTCGTTGTATTAGCACTAAAATGGATTTCTTTTATTGTATTATTATATAAATTATATATCATAGAATTAGTTTTTATTTTTACAAAAAAATAGGTAGGTATCATAATATTGTAATGATTTACAAATTATCATCTAGCTTAGTGCCCTAGTCCAAATTCTTTACCTGATAATCACAAAAACATCAACAAATGTAATGGTAATATGTGATTTTATTTATTTTCGTACATACACAATTATTAATGCTTAAATTCTTTTAATTGTTTGATTGTAATTTCTAATGTAGAGGTGTTAGAAAGTGTAACTTATAATTATTAAATATATTTGAATTTTAAATATTTAATTTAGGTGCCTATAATAGATGTACAGGACGAATATGCACAAATACAGATTTTAATCGTTCAATATTATGTGGTTTGAATGTTTGAAATCATTCAAGAAAAACTCAAATAATATATGAATACACAGATTATGTTAGTAACCATGGAAACAAACCATATATAGGTAGGTAGTAATGTTTTCTTATAAAACATTATTTAATCTGTTAGTCAATAACTAAATATTACCATTTGCTTCTGTTGCCTGGATAATAATTGTTTTACATTTTTTAAATGTTAAAATGTTTTGTTTTATTATAAGAATAAAATGATAAATTACACTATAATGAGTCTCGTATAAGTGCATCTAAACATGTTCGTATTTTAATTTTATTTTTAATAATAGACTACAAGATTATTATCTTCTATAGACTGTCCGTCTTCTGAATATCCTTTAATATTATGCTCAAAGTTCTTATATTATAATATAAATATATATTTTATATTGCATAAGTAATACTTACATTATACTGAAACACTAGTACACAAGTACACAACTCATGATCATAAACCGATTTGCATTAAATTTAAAAAATTCGTAAATAATTTATTAAGTTTGAATCAAGCAGATTTTTATACATTATAATTGGTATTACACTGTACACACGTTATACTAATTTTTTTGTACGATAATTAGATTTTACTAAGCTATTGTGAATATAAGCTAATTAAACCATGGGCGTTAAAACTACGATATAATATATTGTAAAATACACGATATTATATTTTTTTAGCATTCTTAATTATAATCATACTTATGTAGGAGGCACTACTAAATTGAGAAAAGTAGATTTCTTCCAATATTAATATTTAACAGTACCTACGATTAAAATGGAAATATTGTAAGACATTTAAAAATATAACATGAGAATATTCATAGTAAAATTAAATCATATCATCAAAATAATGATGACGTACTACGTAGGTATCTATTAATGATAAATACGTAAAAACCGTTGAGTATCATTTGAACATTTTATTCGTGTAACAATGTATGTATTAATTTCGAAAGTAGTTTTTACATTTTTAGTATAATAAACACAATTTTAAAATGTATTATAGATGTGAAATGTTAATACTTTTAGCATGTTTGTACTTATACACGCATTCAGCTATATATGTAGGTAGTCAATTAAAAGCAAGCCGATAATTTTGCTGATTTTTAAATGACAGCAATAGAATTTCAGTATATAGTACAACTGTACCTACAAGTTATAGCCACATAAAAACGAACGGTGAACAGGAAATACATTTTTCTGGCTTCTATCCATATTTTGAAGTGTTTACTGTGTACTTGCGTGTAGAACTACTAGAACTATCAATCTCATCAAAATTATTCAAAACTTCAATGTTTCACTCGTTGTTTTTAACCAAAATCAACTTGAAATCTTATTGATCGATGTTTTGTACAAAAATAATACCCAAATTGCCAATTACCCAACATTATAAAAGTATAAAAACCTTACATAGTAAACTTCCGTATCATTATGCAGAAACGCGAAATTCGTATTATATTATTATTATTATTTACCAACTAAATTTGTATTATCCGCCATATTAAATATAAATGCAAAGTAAACTCAAAATAATATTTTATTTTACATTTTAAATAAAGTACAATGTACTCACAATATATCTTATATAGTGTGATAAATGATAATATAAACAATTAAAACAAATTGGTTTTGTGAAGTAAAACTAGTGCAGGTATGAAACTTCGAAATGTTTTAGCCGTCATTAAATTGAGGCGTAAAACTGGTTCTCCAAGTCTGCGGCGTATCATGACTGATAAAAATGGAATGCCCAACAC
Organism: Aphis craccivora; assembly: GCA_009835225.1. NCBI lineage: Eukaryota > Metazoa > Arthropoda > Insecta > Hemiptera > Aphididae > Aphis > Aphis craccivora. The sequence goes on from VUJU01001968.1 coordinate 43,891, forward strand.
AAAATCGACAAATTTAATAATTACGATATATTATCTTAAAATTCGTCGTCAAAATAACGTGGTGATCGATCAAATCCACAGACACTGAAATGTTATCCTCGGAAACAATAATGTTCTGACGGATAGAAAACGACTGGAAAATGTGTTAAAAACCGTAGTATTCGATCAAAACGCAACATTGCAGTTCTATAAAAGTGCATCGTGCGGTGAGCGTTACGCATACGGGAAGTAGGAAAAATGTAGATTTTACGAAATCGCCAAAATGACGTTAACCGTCGGGATTAGTCATCGTTGTACAGATTCGATACAATATTATAAATATTATAATATCGGCGTAAACGTTTGATTAGAAAAAAAAAAAAATCGTAATTCTTCCGATATCTGGCGGATGACGTGGCGGGCGGGCGGGCGGGCGTGCGCAAAAATCGCCATCATCATTATCACCCGAGCTCGCGTGTCCGTCGAGCGGTCTACAGGGTGTTTGAAATGAACGCGACGGCCGCACCACTATCGCGTCTAGACGACACGTCATTGCACCGCCGCCCCGACGACCGTTGCGTACCGTCGGCGAACGGGGAGGTGTCGAAGGGGGTAAAACGTCTCTACGGCGGCGGCGGCGGCGGCGGTTGCTGATACCGTTCGCGGTATGGAATGCGTTCGGCCGCGGTCGCCGGCTTGTGCCGGGTCTCGACCAATCGCGTGGTGCTGTTCGTTTTATGCCCATATAAGGTAATGCCGCGCGACGGGCGGAAAGCGGCGGTGCATCGGGCGAGTCCACCGCGCGGCGGCGCCGTATCTGGGGCAGGGAACCACGGTCGGCGCGCGCCGTGCGCCCCGCGTCCCCGGCCCATCGGCGCGCGCCGTCACCGACCCCGCCGGTTCGACGGCGATGGATTCGCCCGGCAGGATGCACACCGGCCCCGGACCGTTCGGCCACTTTACGAAAACTTCCGTAACCGTTCTGTCACAGATACGCGAATTCGTTTTCAACAGCTCCGCCAGCCAAAACGGTCGTCGGTTTCTCACTCAACTTTTTAGAAGGTAATTATGATTTGATTATTTATTTTACTACTATGTATCGTATTTTTTCTATCGAAACCCCTTTTCTCCGCCCCGTAACGGGGTAATTTTTTTATTTTTATTTACCTACCGCGTTTTGAGAAAAACCAAAATCGCCAAAACCGTC
>VUJU01001969.1:0-10452 GCA_009835225.1 Aphis craccivora
TGTCTCTAAATTATACAATAATAATATGTTCTATCGATATATGGTTGTGAATTTTGAATATTTATTTAAGAATAGACTGTTTAATGTTATTGATTATTACACCAATATGTCGAATATTTTTATATATTATTTGAAATGTTAATAATTATTTATATAATAAATATTGTAAGTAACACTATTCTAATTTTAATTTAGTATACCGATGTGTAACATACGTTTTGCTGCTGTATACCTACAATATTGACATTAAAAACAATATTCCAAAATCCAAATTGGTCTTTATTAATACTCCAGAAAACAATACTCAAAAACATATTATCACTTTATAGGGATATATGGCAATATTGGTCACAATAACATAAAAAAAATAAAAAAAAATACAAAAAACATATTTTAATACACAAGTATTTCATTTTTTTATCGGGTTCAAACACATAAGTCCTTGCAGGCCAGCCTCCTGGCTCATGCGAGTCAATACCGGGCACTGCCATTCTGTGCTGTGCCGGACCGCGTCTTTTTTCAGCACGTGACATGTGGATCCAGGTATATTAAAAATAAACCAAATCCAACTCAATGTCACTATAATAACGGTTCTCAATCGTATTTTACCAGGACCTTCAATCTCAAAAAAAAAAAAAAATATGCAACAATATTATTTCTAACCTCTGTCCAGCGAGAGAAAGTTCCGATTTTGCGCCTCCCTGTTATCGAAACTGGTTTCCCTATACCAGGGCGATATTTGCGGATGCGCTGAAAAACCTATTTTGGTCGTCCCGCGGCGCGTTCTCTCGCTGGATAGGTAGAGTATAGTTACAAATTACTGAAAAAATATTATAATATTTACTTACGTTAAATGTTATATAAGATTTATTATAATGCATTTGACACTAAAAACTGTGATCAAACTTTCGTCAACTAAACCTTTAGACAAAGTAGACAAACCATTTTGTTATTTAACAAAATAAATTAAATAAATACATTTTTCAAACATCTGTTATTAGCCAGTAGGTATCTAATATTATTATTTTAATAATTTAATTTATATGTAAGATATTTTCAAGTGAAAAAAATTCAATTTTCTTTTCCTTGAATAATGTCGTCCGTTTATTATAGTACATATTAGATTTACTTTTTAATAGGCAATATGCTTAGAATTATCGACAAAATTAATTTATTCATAGTTTATATTTCCGATATAAAATAATGATATATTTGTGTGAAATATTGTTTAGAGAGTTTACCCCGAGAGGCTTTCAAGAGTGGATTTCTATTTTACCGTGGTTGGTTTAATGATATAATAATTCGAAACACAAAACTATTGGAATGACGCCGGTACAAGCAGATGCCGACACTGTAGTAGTGGAAATAAAGTAACGTGAAATTAATAATGCAAAAATTAAATTCAAAATATTTGATAAAGTGCGGATCAGTACCCAAAAGAGGGTGTTTACAAAAGTCCATTTACCAAACTGATGTACGGAAATATTCGAGATTTATTTATAGAATATTTGACTTAGTTTTTAATAGTAATTTTTATTACTTAATTTTGATTGATTTTTGTTTAATTTCCATAGGTTTTATGTTTTCGTTGTATAATATACTACGCATAGTATTTCCAAGCAGTCAATGAGCTTTATCCGATTATACTTTAGACTTTACAAAAGATTTTAATATAGTCACCCACAAAAAAATCATTCTTTTTACCGAGGTAAAAAAAGTTTTTATGATAAAAAAGAAGTTCTATTTCATTTATACTGAGATCTTTAAGGAAAAATGTGCTTCTTGTTAGGACATAATAAATTGGGTATTCACGCGTGGTGAATAGTACGCTGTACGCACATGCATATCCTTGTGTATACACACCTACGTTTTTTTTGTTAAAAATCGTCAGCTTCAACATTCATTATGTTTGTCTGATTAAACCACCGAATTTCCGATGGATAACACATTTATCAAATATTGTGGCCACATATAACATTTTAAAATAAAACAATGAATATAATAATATTATGAAACAAATTCATAATTAATTACGAAATTAATCTAAATCTCTTAAGTTACACCTTATATAAATAATTGCACACTGAATATACCTAATTAAAATATCTTTATAATTGTGGAGTTGTAAATCAAACGTCCAATAAGACGATTTCTTATTGATAAAAAAAAACCATCAGCTATGGAAATTTTATTTATAATAGGAACATAAATTCTTCACTCAATAACTTTGGTATCGTGATTAGGTTAGGCCAGTTTGCTGAATATATTATAATTTATGCATGAGTACGATTGTAAGAATTTTCAAGAAATGATTTATAAGTTATTACATATTACTAACAATATTCAAACTTTTAATTTTTAATCAATAATACAACTTATTAGTTATTACATTTATAAATTTATGAGTATTGAGCTTAAGTTATTACAAATTGTCGAGTAAATATGAATAATAAAATAAAAAAAATAAAAATAATAATACTATTTTGTTTATCAAATAAATGTTATAATTTTACTTTACCCATTTGACCCATGGACATTTTTAACAGCGTCGGAGGTAAAATATGCAATACACATTTTTTTTTGATTAATAAATTATTTATAATATTATTTAATTGCTTAAATCATTCAATTAGCAAATAATACCAAGAACAATTCATAAAATTATTATAATTTTTTTTTTAAATTTATAACAAATTATTGAAGTTTATACTTATTTGTAGCTTTTTCAATAGTTTATTAACTATTCCTCGGTTTTACACCGGCCCTTTACTTCATTGAGGCATAACTCTGAAACAAAAAATAAACTGATTAAGTTTCTGCAATAGTTAATAGTTACAATTTATTATTCCTTGATCAACTGTCATATTTGTTTCCATTCAATTTAACTAAAAATAAACAAAAATTAAAAAAAAAAAATACTTACTAGACACAGTACTAATAATAACACTAATTAAAAAATAGGCGTAAGAAAATGTTTATTGTTTTTTCCTTTTTGATATTTTGCTCGTAAAACAAACATGATAGGCACTTCATACATCACTTTACTTGCATGTTATTATAATATAACTTATATTTATATTTACACGTCATGTTCCTCTATTCTTACAATAAAATATCCAAATGAAAATGATTAGCTTTGTATTATGAGTATTAATTTTTTTTCTAGTAATACAACTTTAATCTTATTATTTAAATAAATATTCAATAATATAGGTATCTAATATTATTTATAAAGATAATAGACTATTTAATATTTATATATTGTATATTATAATATAGTTTCACAACCAGGGTATTTTTCTTTCAAATTTGTAGAATATGCACCATAAAGGCATAATAGAATAATATGTTCATGTTATATTTTACTTGGTCTTTTTATTAAAATAATAAAACTGTATACATTTCCATCACGCACGTTTTTAAGTATTATTATACAGTATAATATTATGGTCGATGACATTGAAAACTCACAATTCACAAGATTAACTCGAGTATATAATAATGTACATTCCGTTCATCGTGTCTCGCTTATAAGAATATGAATTATATGGAATCAGTTGGATAGATTGATAATAAAAATAATAATATTATACGACATTTACTTGTCGTGTGTGGTCCTGGAGTATAAAAATATTACCCAAATTACACGCTGCAACTGCATTTTAACCAATATTGTCTAGTACTTCTAAACATTTTGTATTTATGTTGTTTATATTTTAGTGGTTCAATCATCCACAATATTATCTGCTAACTTACTATCACAGAAGGACTTAACAAGTTTTTACCGTCGGTCTGATTTAAAAAGCATCGATTTAGTTTCAAAAAACAGAACCTTTTCTTGGAAAAAAGTGAAATACATTATACTGCAGATTTAAAATTGATGAACTCTTAATGTAATATTACAAACAGTATTGCAGATGAATATCCGAATAAATAGGCTTTTAAAAAATAATAGTATACATTTCTTATTATTGGAATAACAATAAATTATAGATTTATTGACAGTAATACATCAAAAAGTGATAATAATAATATTTGTAGAAAAAATATATTATTAAATACCTACATATTGTGTAGGTACTGTATATTGCTAAAAACAATCTTGGGATCGTGTTTATAACAATGGTAAAAAAAAAATATGAATATATATAATATATATTATAAGTAAAAAAAAATTGTCTTAGCTTCACTCCAAATTTATTCTCTAAACTTCATATCATGCGAATCAAGTACAAAAATAGTTACAAACTATTTTGTGAATACTTTGAGAAATTGTCGTTTTTGAATACTCCCCGTAGGCCGTAATACCTACCTACATTTTTCTGAAAACAAAACAATTTGATTTTAATACATCGAAGTAGGGTATTATAAATAAATGCTGCTGGGAACAAGTAGGTATAATCAAAAAAAAAAAAAAATAAATAAATAAATGTTATGTTTTTAAGATAAATATTGTTTTATAATCACTTGAAATATTATGTAAAACAATATTTTCATAAACTTTAATAATTATCTTTATAAAATAATAATAAGTGTCTTACGTTGAATAATAGATCGTTCGGTACATATAATATTATTACTCGACTGCTATAATAACCATTGTGCAGTTTCACTATATATATAATATACATTATACATCAATACTCATTATTAAAAACAATAGGTGTTTTCTATGTTTTCTTGACAAGACCGATATTAAATTATTATTGATATGCTTTTGCCACGCCGCCACGCTTTTACTACCACTATACGATTATTATAATTATTACGATTTTTTTTTTCTCGTCGTTGAAGAGTTTGGTGTGTTATGTGAATTGGCGTTAAAAGCGATTATTAGGCACACCCCGGAAAAACTAAACGGACTATTATCGAATAAATCAATGCGATAATGGCCGCGGTCGTGCTGTTAAGTTTGACAATGGAACAAGCCGAGAATTGAAAATTATATCGCCACGGAACCGTACTCTCGGGCGGAGACCTCCCAATGGTAGTCGCCCGCTTATATATATATATATATGTATATTGTATACACATTATGTATATGTATACTACACCTGTATACCTATTATATATAAAACGCCGGTCAACACAAATAAATCACTGCGGCACCGGTCGACAAATCAAAACCGCAGGTAATTGTATTTAAAAAAAGTTGCGTGCGTTATTTATATTATTATCCATTTTTATTATTATTACTATAACTGTTATTTGTTCAGTAGTTTATCGCTTTTTTCTTTTTTTCATTCTGTAATATGCCTTCGTGTGTCGGAGCCGTCGTCTTTGGACGCTTATTTTTTTTCAATATATATATATATATATCTATATTTATTTTTTTCTTTATTACAACAACCAAATGGTTTATTTAATATTCATTTAAATTAATTCAGTATAACGCGTGCATTCGTCCGGAATTCCAAATCACTTTACTGTATTTTACGTCGTCGTACGTAACACCCACAAATGTCATTATACACGCGGCTATTACTGTTATTATTATATGGTTATACAAACACCTTACACGTACTATGGACATAGCGTCCATTTGAATAAACCGTGTACATGAAATACAGTTTTAAGAACGGTAGGTAGTATTATTAAATTATTCAAATATATTTATCGTTCTTGTTAATTCGTTACAATTATAATACAGGTGCAGCAGAAGCGTCGATAAATAAATAATAAGAGTGTAAATAACAACCAAGTTACAACGTAGGTACAGATTTCAAGAGCGAACCGTAGGTATTTCGTTAAAAATAAATACGAAATTCCTCGTTGTAGTAGATAGAGCGTACCTAAATCTGAGCTACCAAAGACAAATTATCGTTATAGTGTGGTATACCTAATATAAATGTTATTATATTATAATGATTTTATAATGTCATTGACGAATTCGAACTTGACCAACAATGCTCCGATACCCACTGCTCACACTATTATTTTTGATCACTTGTCGAATACTTTGCACAGCAATAGCTACTCGTACTTGGAATAGAAAAATGATTCAGATCTGGATTTGGTACACCTATTGTTTTTTTTAAGCACAGAGCACCAGTAGAAATATAAGCCGAAAAGGGGGGAAGAGTGAAATCAAAAGTTAAGAGTATAATTTATTTTTACAAATAATAAAAAATTTAATATTAACTAAAATAACGGGGTGGGGGCGTGCGCGGTCGCTGCAGTACATGAGTATATATTAAACAATTGAGTATGGTGTCTCATTATTTTTGATTGAAACTGTATTTTGAAGATGGAGTAAAAAATAGAAAATCAGATTATAATTTTCTAAATACAGTAATCCCTTGTTATTCGCTAATTCTTTATCCACTGTTGAGTAGGCGATAAAATTGTAACGATTCAAAAGAGGAATTTAAGAATTGCTAGTGCCATACGAAGAAGTTCACAAAGACATAGAAAACAAACATCTATTACTAAGTTTTTTCATCCTCCCTAATGTATGTATGATATATAGATCCGTACGTAACCTTTATGTTAGTAGTTTTTATACGATACAAACGGATCTTTCAATTAATTTAATCGCGTTTTGATGATTTCTATGTATTAAACTATTATAACCTTAACTAAACACTTAGAAACTAAAAAAATAATAATAATTTTATCAAGCTTGTTTTGGAAATTTCACTATTTGAATTTTTATGCCGTTTGTTGTTAGACGTTTTCAATAATAGTATAGCGTTTTAATATTTTTCATTTTTCAATCATACCTATCTATAATTGAACTCAATAAACATTAATTTGCATTTAATCACTTAGTATTTGTAGAATACCTACGCAGTAATTTACACGGCATAAATTACATTTTAAAACATATACTTTTTTTTCTTAGAAAATCCACTGCTGTAGGTGGTTACAACGGATGAAAGAAAATAATAAATAATAACACTTCTTTATATTTAAAATAATTATCACACGCAAAACTCAATGGAGCAATATATAGGTGTATCAGCTATACCTACCAACATGTTTGCGTTTGATAAATGGATTAATTAATTGAGTAGGATTTGAAAGCGTTGTACAAATAGTTGTGTATATGATATATTATTATAGTATCATTATAATGTTCCCTCGGGAGTGAAACGAGAAGTTGCAACCCAAAACGGCTTAAACAATTTTGCGAACGCGGTTTATCATGATATACGCGAGCGTATTGTGAGTCGTAGGTATATAATATATTACGATTGAAACGAATCGCCTAAAAATCAATAATACATTATTATTATTATTTTTTTTTCTATTTAATGCCTCGGCTACCATGTTATAAACATCGAACACGCGTAGTCGTACATAGGTTTCACGTATAACGATAATGATAATAATAATAAATAATAATATAATATTAATAGTAAACCCATTCGCCGTGACTTTGTATAATAATAATTATTTACCATTAATGTGCATTCGATACAAACACTTTATGTACATATAGATGAATATCATTACCACTATACGACTATACTGCAATAATATATATAGTACCCATAACCATCATATAAAGTATATACATTATACATATACATATATGCGCCACGAATAGTGGTGTACCTATATATAGGTGTAAAAACTGTAAATCATAACCGCGGTCGAGCCTCCACAATGTAAATATTATAATGTGTGTGTGTAATTTATAAACGTATTATGTTTAAGACCGGACCACCCCTGGGCTACGAATGAGTCGGCCCCGGTTGTCAAATAAATCTGTTTTTATAGCGAAATCATTTTTTTCCCCTGCGCCGCCTCGCTCGGTCGCGTTATACGGCCGCAGCGGCAGTGTACGCACGCGGGCTCGGGCGATGTTCTTTTTTTTTTTTTTTTAAAAATACATCGGACTTATTTTATGCCACGCGGCAACACGCTGAGAGGCGTATAAAATAATAATAATAATATGTGCTAAAACACAACCGGCGAATCGGTGAAAAAACCACACATTCCCCATTAGGTATAGCGAGGTATATTAAGTACCTATATTATATTATATATATATATACACGATATTAATATTATCGTGTGTGTTCGGTCTCGACGATGTTAATATTTTCTAAATTGATAATGTAAAACACAGTGCGTATATATTCATTATATTGTGATATGTGTGTATGTATGTATTTTTTTTTCATGCGCAAATTCGTGATTTTTATTTAATTGCAAACGTTTTAAATGTCTTTGATCCGCATATTATATCATCCGGTAGTGATCGTTCCATAAATATTCACTTTGTCTCATAAAATAACTGCAGTGTAATGTGATTCAAATAACGTGCCATGCGATATTAAAAAAGCTACGATATTTATTGACCTCTGAATTTACAATTTAATGTAAACGAGAAACGTATATTATATTCATATTATATACATTATATCCAGATAGGTACTATACATTATAATTTTTTTTTTTTTTTTTTGTTTGTTTGTTTTGTCGAAACTCAATAATGGCAAATCATGTACTATAGCCCAGACTATAAGTACTTTATGTATTTCGTTAATTTTCTATTGCTAGAACGCGGTGAACAACATGCTGTTTCGAAAACGCCATGTATAAACATATAATATTATATATATTATTTATAATATGTATTTGAGCGGTCGATTATAATATTAGGTATTAAAATGGTTTAATGATATATTGTGATGATTTGCCTCGACGACGGGGAGTTTCAATAAATCAAGCAATCGTTGAGATATTTTTCATCTATTTATATATTGTGCGATAACTGATAAATCACTTAAATAATATGAACGTTGTAATAATAATTTAAGATAATCCTGTCGTAAAAAAAAAAAAAAAAATAGAATAAAAATAACTAATTCCAACCATTTGTTCACACTTTTAAAAAATAACTCGATTCCTTAAAAATTAAAACATATTTTAACATAATATTATACATAAAATAGAAAAAGATAGAAAAATATTAGAAAAAAAAATTGATATTGATTTTTATTAGTTAAAATTGGGAAGAGAAATTATTTCCTAGTTCCTGTGTTCTGCATATTGATTTATTTTTATTATTATTATTATAATTTTTTTTTCAAGCATATAGAATAATATTATAAGGAGAGAACAATGAATAAATCCTATATATAATATATAAAATGATTAGAAGGAAATTAATTTAACTTTTTTTCTCGGATAGTTCATTAATAATTTAATAATATTTTTTTTTTCATTTATTTTTCAAAAAGTGTTTGTTCCCCAAAAGATTTCTTCCTCAAAAAAGTAACTAAAGTAACTAATTTAAGGAATGAGTTTTTTTAGAAATAATTTCGTAATAACATTTATAAGAAAATATATTAACACAATTATATTTCTACATATGTTTACGTTTTATATATTAGTATATTACACTATTTTAGTTAAAACTCTTATATAATATCTAAAAATTCAAAATTATCTGCATCTCTTGAATCCCCTAAAAAAAGCCTCTACATTATTCTAATTATAAGAAAAAATTATTATCATCTATCATTATTTTTGTAAATAATAATAACAGAAATTAGAAACGGTTTAAGCATGTATTATATAATTATATTATTAATATTAGTATTAGTTATTTTAGTAATACAAACGAGACTTGTGTTATTCATACTGCACTCCATATCCAAGGCAGCAGTATGTTTAATCAATAAAAAAAGACGAAACTAGGTGAGTATTCAAAAAAGTAAATACAGTAATGTTAAGTTTGGGCGAATAAAACTAGAAAGAATGTTCAAGTGACATATATAGCATATTATAGGGACATGAAATGTAACTTTACACTTGAATTTTATCTCTTTTAAGACATTATGTCGTATTAACTTTTCTACGTTTTTACATTTTAGAACTGCAATAAAAATAAAATAAAAATATTTTGTGTTATTCCTAATATCTACCTATTTGTCATTACCAGGATTATATTCGATTTAAATTCAAATTGCAGCACTGCATTATAGCAAATTTTAATTTTTTTTCATCATTTTTAACTTTTTTACTCAATACTTATATACAGATAATTATTATACTAATATATAATTAAAAAGTTTTCACTCTAAGAATAGATTCTCAAGATATCGACCATCTTAAGACAATAAGTTCAAGACAGTCATAAAAGTCGAAATAACATCAGAACATCAATAATTTGGAATATTTTTCAACTATAGGTACATAAAAATATATAAGTATACTGTATACAATTTATGTAAGACTTAAATAATGTGTACATACATGTAGGGCCCCCACAAGGGGGGGTTTGATGGACCTTGAGTACAGGGGCTCGGCTATTTTAAGGGTCCGTGGATCTGTTGAAAATTGAAATTTATTTGTAAATTTTGAAATTTTAGCAGAAGTACTTATTTTATATTAAATAATATTATAAAATAACATTTTATGAAATATATATACATAGTCATTGATTAATGATAGTTAGTTTAATATTTAACCATTGATTACGCTGAGCTCAAAGCC
>VUJU01001969.1:20509-45073 GCA_009835225.1 Aphis craccivora
TGTATAGCCCCGGCCTTATATTTGTGTCCGCAATTCGTATATTACCTTTTTAGATTTCGTCCGCAATTCACATGGTTTTTGTCACTTTGTCCGCAATTCGGAAACACCGAACTGGAACTATTGGCAGAACAAAATAATATAAATCTTGATATACCTACCTGATATAAGTATGACACAATTAAGGAAACAATAGAGGAAAGTTTATCAATAGTATCATCTATTGATTCTTTTTTTATAAATCACTATAAGGTGGATCACCGATAACTATAAAATTTGAAATTAATTTCCAATATATCACTTGTGAGCATAACAAATAGTTTGAAAAGCGAACAAATTTAAAATAAATATAATTTGCATTCAAGAAAAATGATGTTAAAATAGGTAGAGTTTTGATCATTTAATTTTGTTAACCTCAAATGTATTATCAATAATAAAGTATATGCATTTACATTAGCAGTTATTGTTTTTATTATAATAGTGGTTTATTATTATTAGTGTTTTTATTATTAGAGTGCTATATGAAAGCTAATTGAAGTTATAAGCTGGGGGTCTGGTGTCCACTATTTGTGCACCCTTAAAAGTAATGGTCTAGTTGGGCGAATGTAAGTTCCCACACGAAAAAGAATTATACCAAACACCAAGACTGGGTAAGTTAACGAATTTTTTTAACTCGTTAAGTTAAGTTATTTTAAAATAATTAAATTAATAGTTAAAAGTCATCACTCATATTCTTTTTTTGTTAACTCGTTAAGTTAAACGTTAACCTTTGAAAAAAAAAGAACTAAAAAAATTAAAGTTAAAATTTTCTAATTTTCTAAATAAAAAAAGAGGGCAAGTGGATACCGCTCTGCTGTATATTAGGTGATGAGTGGATCACTATTATATATTATAGGAGTGTTAAATTTGAATCCAATGATAGTTATCATTGTGTATGAAAAACGATTCTGAACGAAGATGATTTATCAGCCTAGGACAGTGTTTCCCAAACGGTGGTTTGCGGACCCACTAGTGGTCCGTGGGGCAGTCATAGGTGGTCCGCGGTAAAATAAATTTTTCCATAGATTTTGTTAATGAGCAAAAAAAAAGCTCTTTTCCTAGTTTTCATAAAATTGAAGGTGGTGGTCCGCGATCTACAAAATATTTCGAAGGGGTCCGTGGTGGTAAAAAGGTTGGGAAACACTAGCCTAGGATATATTTTTCAGTGGTTCGTGAAAAAGGTGGTTTATGTTTAAATGGCCTGAATACACCAAAATTTAAGTTCTTTTATAATAATTATTAGCTAAACTTATGGAAAATTTCGTATTGAATTTTCAACTCTAAGCTACTTATACAAACATTTGTGTGAATTGTACCTACAAAATAATTTGCATATATTCATGGTTTTGACGAATTTTTGTCAATATTTAAACTTCAAATGGTAATAAAAAAAAAATTCTGCTTATGTATTCTTAAAATTTTTTTCATCATTATAAGAATAACTTATGAGGAACTTTGTATTAAATTTTCAAGTGTTTTGATTGGGCTAAAAAAATTTTATCGGCATTTAAAAAAAAAATTTTCAGAAAAATTGAAAATTTCAGTTGTCTATAAATAGCTCAAAAGAAGTTAAAATATTTTGAAAATTAAATCACGTAAAGAAAATGCTAATCTAAATAACTGGTGAAATTTTCAAGTGTCTAAGAATTATACTTTTTGAATAATAACAAATATTTAAAATCGTTTTCGTTACGCTATTTCGTAAAAATTTAAAATTCAAACGCACTTAAAATTTTTCCTATAATGATATTTCGAGTTTTCTCTATAACTTCTTGAAAGAAAACTCATGGAAAACTTAGTGTTGTATTTTTAATCCTTAGTTATTAACACAAAAAATTTTATGAGTTTTCAACTTCAAAATTATTTGCAATTTTTCGCGTTTTCGACAGGTTTCGTAAAAATGTGAACTATAAACGGCTTATAAAAAAAAAATTGTGACTAATGATTTTTATTTTTTCTTAGCTACAATAAGAACAACTCATGAGGAACCTTGTATTAAATTTTTAAGTTGTTTTGGTCATTCAAAATTTTTTTATCGACACTTCAAAATTCTCATAAAAATCGAAAATTTCTATGGTCTATAAATAACTCAAAAAAGTCAAAAATTTTTGAAAATTTAACTATATAGAAAACACTGACATAAGAATTTGGTTAAAATTTCAAGTATTTACAATGATTAGCTTTTGAATTATAACCATATAAAAAATCGATTTTTTTTTTAAAACTGTTGGAAAATGTTAAACCACCCCCAAAGTTTGAAATTGGAGTATTATTTCGACTAGTTATGCTGTACAGACACAAAAAAAAACACACATCATTGTAAAATCAATACATTAGATTAGGGTTTCCGTGAAGGAACTTACATATGTACCCGCTTACCTGCTAATATGTTGCGTGTGGGAACTTACTAAACCCCGTCTAGTTGTGCCTATGACCAGTTATGTGCTATAAACTAAACTCGTTTTTGTTCTGTGTGGATGTACTTCAGATGTCATCGTTTTAACTTGGTCGTTATATATTATAGCTCAATTTTTTTGGTTTGAAATTTTGAATCTATGATTTTAGATATATTATGTTGAGGTGTGATGTACAACATAATATCTGTTCTTAATAAATTGTGAAATTTTTTATAAGTAAATTTATAATAATTCTGATGTTACAATTTGTTCACCCATTTATAAATCTATTGTTATTATTGGGTAAAGTGTTTTAAATTAACATAACTCTAAAAAAATAGTCATATTACTACTACAGCTGTGGTTGCCAGTTGCTACCTCTCAGGGTTTCACCCGGATACTCTGTTTTTTTAAATAAATCTAACGGGCTTAGGGTTCATTGAATTATTATCAGGGTCAAAAAAATTTTTGGTTGTCGTAAAATTAGTACTATTATATTATATACGACATAGACGAGCAAAATGCATACAAATAGTAAATTTATTAAAAAACATATAATATGTAATAAATAAGGTTTTTTATTTTATTTATTTTTTAAAAATGTTTCAGCATACCAAGTGCTATTACAAATATATTTACAATTATAATTTAATCTTTACATTTAAATTAATGATAGTAATGATATAATATATTAGTTCAAAGTAATAAGTTTTAAGTTTATGTTATATAATATATATAATAAATTATTTTTAAATAATAGTAGTGATAATAATTATAATATAATATTATAGTATTGATTGTTCTTCATCTTCTGATGAGGGCTCTTCAGTGTCCGTTGGGGGTATGTCTTGAGGTAGTCGAGGTTTTAGCCTCCTATTTTGGGTTTTGCTTCCTAATAACGGCCACCGTCCGATTATTTTAACTTAGCATGAAAGTTTTTTAATTGGGTTTTTATCCAGATACTTATTAAGGGTATTCCATTGTCGTTATGGGTTTGTTGATTCCTCATAAACCCTGGTGCTTTTAGGGAGATCCTAAGGAATTTATTTTGGAGAGTTTGGATTTTTTTAATTTTTGTGGGTGAGACTGCCGCCCAAACAGGGCAGGCATATGTTAACAGCGGTCTGATTATTGAGGTATATAGCAGGAGTGAAGACTTGATTTGTAGTTTACTAGAAGGTAAAGAGTTCTCATCCTTGTGTAGCCCTGTGAGAGTTTTTTGTTTATATGCATTTTCCAGGTAAGTTTTTCGTCTAGGTGGACACCCAAGTATTTGACTACGTCGTCTTTTTTATTCCATTGGATGACCTGGTTGTTTATATGGATATCTTTCGGGTTGTTGTATCTCTTAAGAGTGAATATTTTAACCTCACTTTTTGTTGGATTTAGATTCAGCTTCCACTTTTGGAACCAGGTAGTTATTTCATTTAGTGAAATTTGTAGGTTTTTGATTGCTAAATCTAGGGAGCTGTCTTGTGTGAGAATTGTCGTGTCATCCTCAAACATTGCTAATTGAGAGTTGAGGGGAATTGGAATGTCATGGCAATAGATATTAAACAGAGTAGGTCCCAGGACTGATCCTCTGGGGACTACAGCTTTGATGTGGTGTAATTGTGAGAAGTCTGATCCTACTTTAACTTTGAAAGATCTGTCGAGTATGAAGGATGTGATGGTTTTGAGTAGGTATGTAGGGAGATTTAGTAATTTTAATTTTTGTTCAAGCTCTCAGTGCCAGACCTTATCGAAAGCTTGTGTTAAGTCTAAGAATGCTGCAGTAGTATATTGTTTTTTTTTCGTAACCGTATACAATTATTTCAGTAATACGTTGAATTTGGTGGCATGTGAATTAATAAGCTTAAAACATATATTATAGCATAAAACCATCGTATATATATTTTATATAAAACATAACTTGCAGTATTATACCTAAAACCCGAACTATAACCTATATAATTTTTTTTTTTCAAAACATATTGTACTTTTTTGGTAATAAAATATGTGTAATATTAATATTTTTTTTTTTTTTTTTGCCATTTTAGATTCTAAGCGGAGCGATGAATGTCAGAATTAACAATGTTGTTTGTGTGTTTTTTTGTGTGTGTGTGTACACGAGGATGTGTCGAAATAATGCTTCAATTTCAAACTATGGGGGTGGTTTCCGGTAGCAAAATGAATCTAGTTGGTGCATTAGAGAGGTCATTTTTGAAATCCCCAATAGTTTTCAGAACCGCCTGAAAAAACCAAAAAAAAAAAAAAATAACGGAAAAACGTTACCATACCAGGTTTTTGACCAAATCGATTTTTTAAATGGTTGTAATCAAAAACTAATCACTGTAAATAATTGAAAATTTCACTGAATTTTAATGTTAGTATTATCTATATACTTTGTATTAAATTTTCAAAATATTTTTACTTTTTTTGAGCTATTTAAAGACAACTGAAATTTTCAATTTTTCTGAAAAAAATTTTTCGAAGGGTCGATAAAATTTTTTTGGCCCAATAAAAATACTTGAAAATTGAATATAAAGTTCCTCATAAGTTATTCTTATAGTGATTAAAAAATTGTAAGAATACATGGGCACAATTTTTTTTCTATTAGTATTTGAAGTTCAAATATTGACAAAAATTCATCAAAACCATGAATATTTGCAAATTATTTTGTAGGTATAATTCATAAAAATTTTTTAGCTAAGAGTTGAAAATTCAATACGAAATTTTCCATAAGTTGAGCTTATAATAATTACAAAAGAACTTAAATTCTGTTATGTCTAGGCCATTAAAACATAAACCACCTTTTTCACAACCATTCGAAATTATATTCTAGGCTGACAAATCATCTCCGTTCAGAATCGTTTTCGTATTCAATGATATCTGATACTTATCATTGGATTCAAATTTAACACTCCTATAATAAATAATAATGATCCATACGGCACCTAATGTACACCAGAGCGGTACCCACTTACCTACTATTTTTTTTTTTATTGCTAATAATTGTCCCGTCTCCGAGTCTGTTATCTTGTAAAAGTGGCAACCCTAACTATAGCATTTAAAAATGAATCTAAATTCTGCGTCATACCTATATAAATATGCTAGAAATTACCAAATTAATATGTATTATTGATAGTATTTGTATATTAATATTAATGTAGTCTTTGTTCATCATCTTCACACTTCATAGTAATCTTTATTTTATGATTATTATATTAATTGGTATAACCGTATAGGTACGCACTTCCAAGAATATTACCGGAAACTTTTTACTCCGAAAATTACTATTACTATTTAGAAGAATTTAATTTTTTAAATTTAAAATAGTAATGTAATTTTAGAAATGTTAATCTGTATAATTATGTTATTGAATAAAAAATAAAATTTTCGCAATTACTATGTTTGTGGTTGTTGTGGTGACCACAAAGCTAACTATAGATTTTATGATTATCTAACTTGACTTCGTGAGTACTAAAAACTGACTAATAAACCATAATACAAATCATACTTAATGAACAAAAATTAACTTTATACTTGACATTTAATTTATTTGATGATTCTTCCAGAAATGTTCACACAAGCCACAAGGTATTTCCGCTAAATTTGTTTATCTATCTACCTACGTCCTACAGTATTTATGTTTTTACTTAAAAAAATTCTAATTAATGATCTAATAATCATTACCTTTTATTGATTCTTAGTTCATTACAATTTAAACCAAACATTTTTTTGGTTTATTATATGTAGATACCTACTTATCTATTTGATATGATATATATATGATAATGATTTTATCTAAGATTTAATTACCTAACCAATAGTCAATATTAGTATAATGTATAGTGTATTATATTTTATGTCCATAATTTATTGTTATTATTATTAATATAAATTGAACATTCACTTCGCGCTTTTCAATATGACAAATCTTATTTATTTGTAAAATCTTTATATTTAAAAATATTATTGAATTATTGTTGGTTACACATTGAACAAAAGATTTGTTATTAATTTGATACTGTTATATTTGATTTTTTTCTCAGTAAGGGAATGTTTTATGGCAATTTACCCATCTTTATTTTGCAGTTAGTGATTGGTTGTGTATTTGTATTCTGATTTTCGGTATTTATGGTAACAACGATATTTACCAACCATCCAACCTATATGGTATATAATCGGTAAACTATTTAAAAATTCATAAATTCAGATGGTATTTTAACTACCTATGAAAAAGCCAAAAGGTTGCCTAATTATTACCTAAACATTTCTATATAAATTTCATTAGATAACAATAAAATATCACTTGTGGAATTAAAATGTAAAATAAATTTAATAATTATTAATACCTCTATATTACTAATTAGTAATTTTACTATAGGAATAGGTAGTATACTATTGTATCAATAATTATTATTTGTCTAGTTAAATTATTTAGGTACTACTACTACTACTACTACTGCTACTACTACTACTACTATTAATAAATAATGATAATAACAATTTTCTTAATGCCAATAAAACTTTTTATTAAAAATTTAAGATTTGCACTAAGAAGTATCGTTAAATATTATTCAATTAATGATGGTAATATACCCAAGTCGTGTTATGCAATAAGAGGTTATGATAATAATAAATTGGTATAACTACCTGTATTTGTACTTAGTTAAGAAACCTAAAACAATTTATGTATGTATATAGTATAGTTGAGATTACGGTGGTACTGAATCGTAATTTACCGAAATAATTGTACCTATCTGGTTTTCAAGTGCTTTAATTATCCATTACATTATATTTCGATAAGATTAAACCATTTTTACTTATTTTTTTACTTACTGATAATGTGATGTCGATTAATTGAATGTTGTCCCTTTTTATTGAATTGTGAAATACTATTTGTGAGTCTTCTCGAAAAAAATTAATTTTAATGTATTTGAAACGAGGATTTTAATGATTATTGCTTTTCTCAAGAATTACATATTACATAATTCTAAATAATTTTCCGTAATTGAATGATTTATGCAATTATAAATATTTTTTTTAGACAAAATAAAAGCAATGTAGAAAATTGAACCTTAAATTATTTTATTAATTCGTGCTTAAGTTTTTTTAAATTTTTATCATAAACTCGTATGTACATAATTCGGTATTTAATTTACATTTTACATTATAGTTATGTTAATACATTTTTTGTAACTTTACGAACGTATCAAAACTTTAGTAAATATTAATAAGAATTTGATTTGTTAGAAATTGAAATACATTTCCCTATTGTACCTTATTTAAACCCGTACCAATTAGCTCGATGTAATTTGTTTTGTGTGAACTTTAAAGTAAAATTAATTTTCAAAATCTTTAAGTTATAATCTGCGTTTTTTCAATTGTTACTGATTGGTATTATAGTATTTATAAAGGACAATAATGTATAGGTACTGTACAATAAAAACATTCGAATAATTTTTTTTTATCATTGGTTGCCTATTCATTTCCCTATTCAGTTTAATAAAATATAATATATATAATTTAAAACGAAATGGCTTATTTGAAAATTTCTTTAACATTTCCACTGGTTTTTATTGATAAAAATTATGTTTCCTGTTCGTTAATCCTTTAATTAAATTTGTTCGTACCTATCATACGAATGATATTAATAATAATAAACGGTCCCATCACAGATCATATTATGTATATTTTTTGTAATTATTAACCCATAAATTAATATGAAAATGATATTACTAATTATAGATTTGTTTGAAATTAATGTTATTTTTATATACGCAGTATACACGAGTAGGTATAATGTATTATTATAAGTATTGGGCATGTAGGTATTATGTAAACGTGGTAATAAATTATTATCTATAGTTTGTTTGATTTAGTTCAAACAAAAAAATGTCCCTTTTACTTTTTAATTGAACAGAAATATAATTTTTTTGCACTGCATGTTTGTATACTTTATATTATAGGTACATTTATTTATAGTTGATAAAATTCATACAAAGACGACTTTTTCATTATATTTTTTATTGTTGGTTGTTTAATACATTTACGCACAGTTTTCGCTGTGCAAATTCCTCGAGACTATGGGGTAACTAATAGTTTGGTGACCTAACCTAACTACTTAATTGTTTGTCACGAGGAAAAGAAAAGTATTTAGTTAAATTCAAGTAAAACTAAATTCTAAAGTAGGTACTTGCATTGACTGACCTATGATAAAATTAATATTTTTTCTAATTCAATTATTTTATTACTCCGTAACCTTCCTTGGGTATTAATTTTAAGTACTTATTGAAGTGTCTGTAAAGATAAAAGTTTGCTCGTTAGTTTAAATAAAGATATTTTATTACTTTTTATGTATCTATATTTGACTTAATTGCACATTTGGATTCTTAAAGATTATTTTATCAATTGTTTTTATTATTTTGTCGATAATGATGAACAATATTTTACATATTTTGTGATATTAAAGTAACACTATTAGTTTGCTTATAATGATAATGTTACTAAATCAGTAAACCATTTTTAAATAGTTTCATAATTTTTAGAATAGCTATAAAGAGACATCTAAAGATTTATAGTTTAATTAAAATAATTAAACTAATATTATTCTTCATTATAAATAATACAAATTAAAATAAATACTTTTATTAGTAATATTAAAACTGTTATATTTGATTTATAGTGTCTATCTGTTTACTTTATAAATTAACTATACTTATTAAACTTAAGTATACTAATCTACTTGACACTCATATTATGTAATTCATTAAAATAGGTAACAGTTATTGTAATCATTCCTCTTATATTATTATATGATGCCATTATTGTATATTGATTTTTTTTTTTTTGTATAACGTGGGAGTTGGATAATAATTTAGTTATAGGCGAGGTTATAGGTATTAGGTTATAGGTATTCTTAGAAAATATATAACATTTCAAAATAGGAATTTTGATGTTTGTGGTGTAAAAACCTTAAGAATATGTTTATAAGAGAATATGAGCTTGAATGTGTTTACGTTCAAATCTTATATAGCAAATTATAATATCTACTTGAAAATATTTCTTAGCATTTGCATTCATATTGTTTTCAAAGTAATATAGGCAGTATACTATTTTGTTTATAGTAATGACTACTGTAAATTAAACAAATTTTTATCATTTAGAAATAGATATTATTCTGCTGATGTTACACTTGCAAAACTATGTAACATTGGTATGCTGACGACCCACATGGATTTTATTATTAGTCCGGGTGTTTCATTCTAAATTATATGAGAATATTTTCGTGGAATATAATTACGTCGCCAAATAAAAAACTATTAATTTATACAATAAAATATAGTTTAAATCGAATAACAAAAATTCGTTGCGATAATAACATTGTTTTGGAATTAATAATATAATCAATTAATTACATCCGTTTGAGGTTGATATTATTATTATTTTTAGAGGTTTAAACAAAACAATTACGACTTATGAATTATGTAATACCACTATACCAGTTACCTACATAAGAGGTCTAATATGTATGGCTTTAAAAACCATTGTACAAGAGCGCAGTAAGATTGTATGTGCTTCTATAAATAATCGTAGTTTAAAATTGGTATTGCATATATATTTAAAATTAAAAAAAAAATTAAGGAAGAACACTTGTCATCTAATGACAAATAATTACAAATTTGAGTGTTTGAAATAAAACGTGTACTTAATATAATATTAATATCTTTGTTCGATTGTCATATCTTGTTTTGTTTTGAGTAGTTTTAAAAGTTGGCTGTTATAACCATAGTTAAACGAGCGTCATCATCATTTCTCTAGATGTAATTATTAAACGACTACAGCGCGCGCGCAGTTCGATGTAGTCTTATACTCTTATATATTATACAGGATGATTGTTTTAACAGTAATCACTTATTATCCGAAACGGTATTATGTTATTGAAAATATTTTCGAATATAAGTGAAAACTAAATATTATTGAAAAAATAAAACACATTTTTGGAATTTTTTATCGTTGTATTAAGTTTTTTAGATTTTGAATGACAACAATTATAGAACAAATTTTAATTAGGTACTTATAATAAATACCTATAATAATAATTTCAGATAAACGTTAGTAATTTGTGTTACACCTTGTAAAGTCTTGGTGTACATTTATTTTCTATTTAAAACTGAAAATAACTTAAAACATTTAAACATTTTTTGAACATTTCTGATTTCAAGATGATTTATTTCGAGATTTATTTACTGTTGGGAGAACTGTCTAGTTTATATATCTTTTGACTTTTGTAAACTATCAAGCAAAGAAAATTATCATTTTTTTTTATTAATTTAATTCATGTGTGTAATGTAAAGTATAGAGCAGCTGTTTCTATTGTTTAGTAGTACCGACTTACACGTATTATATAATATTTATGGCTGTTTTTCACGCTCTATTGTAAGATTTCGCTATGTTTTATGTATATACTATATAATATAGAAATAATAAGGACAATGGACATATATACATATTAAGTATAATGTGTTGTATAAATTGTTATACTACAGTCATCTTCCGTTATTAATATTGTTATTTTTTACAGATTAATTTAAAATGGGTCGATACAGCGGAAAAAAATGCCGCCTCATCACCATGTTTTGGCTGACGACGTTTTTCTTTTTGGTAGAGATCATCGTTGGCTACATTACCAACTCGATGGCCCTTGTTGCAGATAGCTTTCATATGCTTAGCGATGTCGCCGCGTTGGTTGTCGCATATTTATCTGTTAAAGTAAGAACCAATCTAGTAGTAATATTTAATAATATGATGTCGAATACGATAGCTGTAGACTGTAATATTATTGTTAAAGATTGAAGTCGTGCATTTGTGATCGGGTCTTAAAAAACCATAATTTAATCCTTAAAACATTCTTGCTATTATAATATTAATGAACATACATATTATTACACACCTATTTTTTAACCATTATGAACAGAATCGAAATACACGTTATTGTAATTTGTTCGAGTTTTATACCGCAGTCATTAAGAGTCGTTAAAAATTAATATAAATGTAATTAGATGCACTTGATCCAGTCAATGATCACACGCGTTCTTAAATAGTAATAGTTATTGAGACTTAAATACGTATAATTTTGTTATGCAAACGCGTCGTAGTTCTAATATATTATTATTTATTAGATATAGTGCTTACTGCTTTCTACGATACCTAAAACGTTCTATTACACATGTATCTAGTTTTAAAAAACCCGTTTTAGATTTCTGTTTTTAAATGTATTAATATTTAAATTACAGTTAATAAATAATTTTTTCTTAGATGTCACCGAAAAAATGGTCAAAAAACACATTTGGATGGGCTAGAGCTGAAGTACTTGGAGCACTAGTAAATGCTGTGTTTTTAGTAGCTTTGTGTTTTTCAATTACTGTTGAAGCTTGTAAGAGGTATGCATATTATCTATCTAAATAATATGAGTACAAATTGTATCTATGAGTTTTTTTTGTTCAAGGTTTATTGAAGTAGAGACCATTCACAATCCCAAATTCATAGTTGTGGTTGGAGTTTTGGGATTATTTGTTAATATTTTGGGTTTATTTTTGTTCCATGGTAATATATTCATCTTTTCCCAAAGGTTTTCCAGTTTATATTTCTAACAAAAGTTTAATATATTTTAGCTCATGGCGGAGGAGGACATGGTCATTCACATGGTGGTATATCGCGTAGTCATACACGATTAACTCAACTAGTAAGTGCTGGAGCAAGTGCTAATGCTACTGATGACAATGATAATGATCATCGATTCAATGTACCACTCAACCATACTCATGAATCTTCTGCTGGTCATATGAATATGCGAGGTGTATTTTTACATCTACTAGCTGATGCATTAGGTTCAGTCATTGTAATTGTATCAGCCTTGGTATGTATAGATATTTTAACATTTTTATTAAGTTTCTCATGTCGGTCATATCTGTTTTGTTATAGTTTAAAAATGAGACAGAAAAAGCTTATTTTTCTGATTAATATTGTTCTTAATACAAATTGACCAATTTTTGTCTATTTTACATATTCTATGATAAAGTTGTTCATAGAACAATTATTCTTTAAATTATTTAATTTTGTACATTTTTACTTTAAAATATTAAAAAGCAACTTGATTATAAAAACAACTTAAGTGTTGCATTCTATATACTATGGACCCTTTAATTAAAAATGTTTCAAGAAAACTGTTTATCACTACTTTTGCAGTGGGAATATATTTAGCTAATACTTTTATTATCAAATATCTCAATGCTTACATATTTGTTTTACTTATATTGCCCAATATAACACCAATAACTTATTTATAAGGCTGAACAAGTTTACTTATTTTTAACCTCATTGAATTTATTAAATTAATATTTATGAATGTTAAGTTTAAGGTTAAAAGTTACTTTTAAGATAGTGAGCAGATCAATAAATATATTTATTTATAATGATATATGTTTTTTATTCTGAGTACTGGACTACCTACTGGAAAAAATTCTTTGATTTTTAACTTAGAGGTTGGTTTTAGGTAGAGAATTAGGTTTAGTTTGTATCAGGGCTTGAATTTGAAAAAAAAAATTTAGTTTTACATTATTTTGAATATAAACGTTACACAAATCTTGAGTTTATCGTTATTTAGAATTAAAATGTTATTCAATTTTTGTGTTTATCGATATTCAGATTTAAAACGTTGTACAACTTTTACATTTTTTTTTCTTCAGAATTTAAATTTTAAACACATTTAGTTACCTTTTTCAAAGTAACAGAGCAATAGGGCATCACTATTAGTTATTGGAAATAAAATTATTCTATTAATACTTACATATTAAATTTTAAAATTTTTTTAATAATATTTAAATTAATTATTTTTTTTAATGGTATACTAGGTATAATATATAAATAATGAGTACTTGTGTGTTATCGTGACTACCTTGATGTCAACGCATGGCGTGCCATGTACGTCTGTTTAATACATGTATAATAATACAAAATTATCCAAAGCTTATGTCAGTGTATTTATTGATAATGTTGTTAGTAAAATTATGCATCTTTTTTTTTTAACCCTTTGACCTACCTTAGGTGGTGTTGCATAGCAAATCGAGGGATATTTTTGTTTTGAATGTCACTCGCGAGCGCAGAGAGCGAGTGTCAACGCTGGCCCCTAGGTTCTAATTATCCCTAATAGAAGTAGAAATAGATTCACTTGCAAAATGCAAGATTAGAGTGGGACATGGTGTCGCTATTACCCATAATATGTGGTAGTCGTGATAACGCATATGTGGCCCGCGGTAGTCGCGATAATGCACAAGTACCAAATAATGTTTTGTTTAATGATATATTATATATTTTG
This sequence comes from Aphis craccivora, assembly GCA_009835225.1. Taxonomy (NCBI): domain Eukaryota; kingdom Metazoa; phylum Arthropoda; class Insecta; order Hemiptera; family Aphididae; genus Aphis; species Aphis craccivora. The sequence goes on from VUJU01001969.1 coordinate 34,304, forward strand.
TTAAATGTTACGTTTTATTTTGTATTGTTTAATTATTTATGTTTATCATTTTCCGCTATAATTACGTTTACAAATTGCAAACGTTTTTTATCAAGTATAATATTTTCAAGCCCTGGTTGGTACTTTAGAAATGTTAAAATTAAAAATTCTTAGTAATTTTTTTATAATCAGAAAAACAAATAAAAATTAAGGAAAAATTGGAATTTTTATTATTTTATTTAAGTATTTGTTTTATCATATAATTTTGTTAATAAGGTATACATTTCAAAATATTTTGACCTTATTTTTTTTTTTATATATAACAAAAAATACGAACAGGTAAAATGTATAATACAAATACAATATTGTTAAAACTTAGGTGTTAATATTTAATATTTATATTTATTGCTTTTACACAAATAAATTATTTTAATATGTTATTCATTTATTTTTATTATTAGAAAAATATAACTATTAATTAATAATGAGTATACAAATGTTGAAATATATTGTGTAGAATATTGGTTAGGTTAGTTTTATTTTTTCAACTATGGTTCTCCGTTTACCCATATAACCACTATTTTGTGAAGTATCCATTATCCATTTATATTAAATTTTCTGAATATGCAATTATACTATTATTAAAAAATTTTATTTACTACTTACATGACACATATTACTATATACCATATAATTAGGTTATTAGCTTGGTATATTTTATATAAATTTGTATGTTATTTTATGTAAGTTATTTTGATCATTATTATAGAATCCAGAAATAGTGCGATATTCTTCGATAGTATAATTTAGTAGATTTCTATTTAGATATCATATAACATTATAATTTATTCATAATATTTGATATTTCTCATTAATTTTTATTGTTGTAATAATAAAAAAAAAATTTTTAAATAAAATATATTCTAAATCCTTATGGTTTATTATAAAATTAACTTAACATGACAATACTATTAATTTGAAGTTATTGCATGTCACAGAAAAAAAATAACTCTTTTAGTTTGTATAGATATTTCTAAAAATGTAACTCAATAATTAGTTAAAAATTTAGTAACTTAACTTTAAGTTGTCAATGTTCAACCTTAATGATTTACTTGTATTAAATTCTACATCCATAAACTAATAATAAATAAAACAAATAATACCAACTGCTATAAAAAAGCAATGCTATTTATTCATAAAAAAGTAACACAGATATTTGGTCAGGGGTTACTGTCATAACTATCATTCGCTAAAGAGTACATAGTACATATTGTTTATTGATATGTTTCGATGTTTTATATCCTATAAACCGATAATGCTATTGTAATCTGATACTATAATATTGATTACCAGCAGTATAAACAATACATAGTTATAATTTTCTTATTGATTTTAATTTTTGAAACAAGTATAATAATAATAAATAAAGTTTTCTTTAGTAATTAATTAATAATAATTGGTTTGATTATTTTTTATGTGAACCCTAGGCTTAGTTTTAGTTGAAAATCTAGAATACTTTTATCTTTATTATGTATTCATTAAATAAACTATAATATTGACTTCCTTGTTTTAATGTAATTAAAAAATTGTTTTTAATTAATGTATGTAGATTATTTTTAAATTATAATTTATTTTAGATTGTGTGGTTGACTGACTGGAAATACCGTGATTACATTGATCCTGCTTTGAGTTTGCTAATGGTGATAATCATTTTGCACTCAGTGTGGCCATTGTTGCAAGAATCTGCACTTATATTACTTCAGACTGTCCCTACTCATATCCAAGTAGATGCCATACAGAAAAGACTTTTAGACAGAGTTGATGGAGTTTTAGCTGTACATGAGTTCCATGTATGGCAATTGGCTGGAGATAGAATCATAGCATCTGCACATATCAGGTATTTGTTTGGTATTGTTGAGGAGTTTAATTTTAATTAGTGAAATATCTAATATAATATTTTATTATTTTGTGATTGTGACTAGGTGTAGAAATTTGCCAGAATATATGAAGTTAGCAGAAAAAGTTAAAGAATTTTTTCATAATGAAGGTATTCATTCAACTACCATTCAACCTGAATTTGTGGAAGTTGAGGTATATTGTAAACTTTTATTAATATTTTTTTTATTTGGTGTTGCTATATTTTGGTTTTATGCAATATCAAATTGTAGGTAACTGAAAATAGGAACGAAAATCAGACTCCTACTGAAGATTGTGTATTGGATTGTCCAAAAACTGACATACCATGTCAATTGCAAACATGTTGCGGCCCCTCAAAACAGGTAAAGTTCTTTGAAGTAGTACAATTATAAAATAAATATTCTTACATATTTTGATTGTTCTAGGGTCGTGACACACCATCTCCTGTTGACACGCCATATTTGTGTCGACAACGTAATACTACTTCTGTTACTATTGATACCACCAACAATTTACAGACTGCCAATGCTCAAGAGAGCGAAATGGAAAGTGGTGCACTATTGGGTGATAGAATTAACAATTGTCGTACTTCTACAGGAGGATTTATTACTGGTGGATAGTATTAGTATTCTGTCTAAACTATAACAATTTTGTTTTTTTTTTTTTTTTTTTACATATTTTATTATTATTATTATTATTATTATTATCATCATCATCTTTATTATTATGATGATAATAAATAACTAAGCACATGGTTAAAATTGTACCTACTACATCAACAATACCTACCATGTACAAAAAAAAAAAACGAAAAATAATAAATATATTTAGTGAGATTTGTATCACTCTTTGCAGTGCGCAATGTTCGAAGATCAAAATTATATGTGCTCTACACATACGTTTATGTAAACATCAACAAAATAATTTTAAGTTTATTATATTTTTAAACAATTGTAATGACTTATTAATGCTCAATTGTTGACATTTACCATAGATCTGTATTTGTTTGATGATGTAATATTGGATGAGCGTTGTAAATAAACCCAAAATTTTATAAACATTAAAATTTTTACAATTGATTTTTATCAATTAAATTGATTATTTATTTAAAATATTTTCGACTGTCAACTAGTTATAATTTGATACAAATATTTTTTTTTAGCTTGTAACCCATATTTTATTTTATTGCCTATCAATTAAGACCGTTTTTAAATGTCTACTATTAATATCAAATATATAAGTGTATATTGATATGTATACTATTAGATATAATAATAATTAATATTATAAGTTTAAACAAAATTTTTGGAATAGTTAATATGATGTTTTATATAATATTAAATAATAAATATTAATATAGGATAATTAATATATTATATATGTTTTTGATTATAACAATAATAAACAATAAGTTTATATTATAATTTCCATAATGTAGTAAAACATAATTGAGTATTATAATATGTTTAAATACACATTATTTTTTTATTCAGATTTTGTAATAATTATTTAATGTACCTGTTCACAGTGACATACTGTAACAATAGGATCCTGGAAAGTTATACTTCCTATCTATATGATTATGGGTACACATTACACATTATGTATATTAAATTTTATTACATACATTTAAAAATCTACATTTATATCTTTTTGTTACTGGTTTTCAAAAATATCAGAAGTAAAACAAATAAAATTATTTATAATATTATATTGGTATATATTTTATTTTGGTTACATTTTTATAGTTGTATTTTTAGACCATAAGATTCAAATTTAAATTACAGTTTATGGTCTGAATTATAAATTATAATGTTTGCCTAAAAATTAAATATTTAGCTTTTAGATATATTAGTTTAATTAATACATTTGTAATACTGATGTCTGACTAAAGTATTTGCATGTATAGATGTATAAAATCTTACTATATTATTTTTACAATAATTGTGTTGTAGATTTGATTAAAATGATATGGGTTTTTACAGTTAGGTATTTTTTAGTACACAATATGCTGTTTGCAATTTTGACAAAAGTAACGAAGAAAGAAGATAATATTGTAATAATTTATTTAAATCATCTTTCAAAAATATTTAGTACCTATACATATTTTTATGATGAAGTATTTTTAAGGTACAATATAATTTGGTAAGTACAATGGTACTTAATGATTTGATTTAAAAAGACAATTTAGCATTAATTATGAGTAATTACATAAACAGGGCCATGTTATGATTAAAAATCATACTTTATAATTTATATTCTAAATAGTATAAATAAAATATAGGTAATCAATGATATATTTTTCAATTTTTGTAACATTTCGATTTTGAGTATAAAACAGTTTCATTCATTTCCAAGTTAGTACTAACTATGTACCTAATTGTATAAAAAATAACCAGAAATATTTATCTTCTTACTAGAATTTAGTTATATATATATTAACTAATATAGCTTATGAAAACAGTAGACCACATTTAGGGAAACAAAGAATAGCGATGAAGGCGGTTTTGTCATAAAATTAATTATTATAAGTTAAACAATCAATATTATATGATTACAGTGGCAGATAATTAGGGTCCCTGGGTAAAGTGTATCACAGGAGACCATTAATTTTAAAAAATAACAATTAAGTAGGTAGGTACTTAAATAAGAGCTAAAGTGGTAAATGCAGTGGAGTGAAATGGTTCAAATTTTTATACCATTCATCGACCGTTGACTGTAAGCAAAACGTCATCTATTAAATGGACAGTTTAGAGATTTACTACAAGGAGAAAGGACCGGAGAAGCTTATACGTTTCCAAACGAATTCAGGAAACACTGAGGTAGATAAAAAAAAATTCAAAATAAGACGTGTAGTTGTGTAACTTTGTTTTAGACAAGTAGCGTTAATGGTATTTTAATTGGTGATTGCTAATAATATACTACTTGAATGATATACCGCGGTATAATACTGAAGTACCAAATATTTTACCTATGTTTTAACCCTTAAAGAAATATCAACATTATTATCAAATGGTTATTGAAAGAAGAAGAAGCACAGTAAGCTGAATAACAACAATGCGGTGATATTATGTAACTATGTGGCTAATACCTATAGCTTGTAAAATGTCAATTAAAAAAAAAAGGCAAAATTAAATTAATTGATAATAAAAAAAAAAATTTTAAATTAATTAATTGGATAAATTAAAGCAAATCGTTTCCGAATGGTATCCACATTTGTAAAATACGCGTTCCTAAAAATAACTTTTAAAATATATTCTTTTGTCGGTTTGCCGATATCAACGTGAGACGAATTTTGGCTACAATAAGCTTGAGGTTGAAAAATAACGTACGGGCCTGGCTAGATTTGAAGAAGAAAAAAATGAACAGTGGAAACCGAACGCGGAAGAGGTCGTCCGACCTCGTGCTGTTCTATATATAGAATTTCAGAGTCGTCCGTATTGCCGTGAAACCGAAACAAACTTGTCGAATTCCGGGACGCGCAGCTGCGTCGTAAGAAAAAATAATATACGTTTTTGGATCGCGTTTGTTGCAATAAAAAACGAAAGAACAACAAAACCGGCGACTATACAGCATTATACCACGGTCTACCGTACGCATAAGGTACAGCGCTCAAGGTTGGCGACCGACGTCGTTGACGATTTATGTTTTTGTATAAAATAATAACAACAACAACAACAACAACGTTTAAAATAATAGTCAATACGCAGCGCGCGCAGCTATCGCCCTGCTGCGGTTACGCTCACAAAATCCAAAACAAAACCGCAAGCGCACGCGATCCGTTGTACAACGGTACACCTGCCTACCCCGGTCAAAGGTGCTCAAGTACACCTATTCACGCGTATACGTGTATCGTGGACAAAAACGTTCCACGCACGGCGGAAAACGCGACACATTATTAATGTGCGCGGCGAAAGATAAAAATAATACGCGCGGCCACCGACCTGTGTGCTAAAAACGTGTACGACGGCGAAACGCTCGCTCGCCGGCGGCGGCGGCGGCGCGCGCGCGCGCGCTCTCTCTAACTTTTCGCGCACCGTTTCCGTCTGTGCCGCGCGTTCGCCAATGATTCGCGCCGTCACCGTCTCTCTCGCTCTCCGTCTCGTGTCGCGGCGCGCGCGCAAGCACACGCCGCCGACCGCCTTGATAAAATAATATTACACATAAATCGATGGTACGCGATAAAACGCGCAAAAGTCTTCCGCTTTCGACCCGATCGCTCTCGGCAGCACAGTCATCGTCGTTACGTGCTGAGCAGCTCCGCCGCCGTCGTCGTCCCGTGACGGAGACGTCACTGCAATAATAACGTTTTATGTAATATACAGAGCAAACGACGATCGTGCCCAGTTCAGGTAACAGACGTGATGATGACCACTTCGAGACTTGTCGGCAGGTGACACCGGCCGGCCTGAACGCCGTTCAAAATCACCCGCGGTGGACGTTGAAAAAAAGTAACGCGTTTTTGTGTTTGCAGTCCGACCTCCGACGTCGTCATACCTAATTTTATTATCGTTTGGGTATACCGTGTATCGCGGGTGTTTCTGTTCGACAGGTGTTGTGCTCGACCTCGCAGTGCTGCGTAAAGGTGGTGTTGACGCGCCGGCGCGCGAGACATGACCGCCAAGACCGCCGTAAAGTCCGCCAACGAACCGGCGGACGACCCGCTTGAACACATGCTGTTGTTCTTCAACCTGAGCATACGTAAACTGGCGTTCGTCGGAGTGTCTTTGCCGCTCATCACTCTTCTGACGTGTCTGGCTACCGCGTACGTTTTCCAGTACGACGACGTACACGAAACGCACTGTCGAGTGAGTTTAAATTATTACCTGTATGTTGCAACCGGTCACGATGGTGTTGGAGGATAGTCCCCAAGATACGTCAGAATGTCAGATACCTTCTGCTTTTAGTTTGTTGGTTATTTTAACCCTCATCTCATTTCAATTAATTTAAATAATAAAAAATAAACAACTGTTTAATATTTTGTTAAACTCGCTATAGTCATTATATAAACGATTCATTAGATATTATTCATCAAACAACCATATAGTCCTACAGTCGCCACTTGCAACCACCGCAGTAAGAAAAATATTTTTCAAACGTTTGACACTATGATGAACCATGTATTATTATCTTGCAAGAATAGGTCAAGAACATCTAATAGGTATTATAGGTATTATGACGTATAGGTTATAATACCTACGTATATATTATTATTGATGAAAAATAATTAATAATTGAATAATATGGTAATATAAAAAAGTAGGTTAGTAGTTATAGTAGGTATTAATTGTACTATACATTTTTCACGACTCCCATTTTATCTAAATAATTAATAAACTATCATATCATTGTTATCAAAGATAAATTTATTATGTAGGTACGTATTTATCATCAATAGTTATTTGTGGTAGAAACATTTTAATAAACTTTACATTTTGAACTTCTATGTTTAATAAAATGTTGTAAAAAAGTCTAAAAGATTCCCCGGACCTGGGGCAATGCCATAATTGGAGGGGAGTGGTGTCCACTGGGTCCAACGGCCTCAAATTAGGGTTAAAAGTAGAATAAAAATTTTATTTTTAAATAATTATCTGTTTTTTAAATTGAAAATTATAATGATGACTTATGTTTTTTATAACAATAATAATCAAATTTTATATTTATAACGTAAAAACGTAAGTGTTCATGTATATCTATAGGTATTTGAAAAACTGTTGGACCCCCAAAATTTTTTTTCAGTTACGGCCTTGACCATTGGTGCTCTTATTTTTATTTCTGATGGTGGCAATTTAAGATTTCAACACATCGTACCATATAAGAGTTATTATTGATTCCAGGGTAGTGCTGGGTAAAAGAGTTATTAGGTATACCTATCTATAATATTAAAGTTTATAAGATGTATTATAATAATAATAATAATTGAAATGTATTTACGAATTTCATTAAATTCAAATAGTAATTTATTATTTATTTGATACATATTTTCTAACTCATGAAAATAAAAATAAACGAAATTAGTTATGGCGCGTAGTAGGTAGGTATATGACAACTGATAAATTTAACCAAATAGTTTTTTACATGAAAAAAATGTATTTATCCTTAAGTTAATTCAATGAATTTATTTATAAAAATATTATAAATTCATCAAATTTAAATTATAAACATACATTTTTTTAACTTGAATCATCAATTAATAGCAGAATTATTTTGCCAATGCTGTATTTTCCCTTAGTCCAGGATTTTTACGATGTCAATAAGCAGATTTGTTCATTTTATATCGTGATGATAAATTATTAATTGTTTTAAATATGTTTTGAATTTTAATAGTATTGCATACTGTTTTAAACAATAATTTTTATAAACTAGTGTTTAATACCTATATAATTTAAATTATAAATATAGGTACATATTTTTTTAAATAAAAAAACTTGCCCTTCACCATACAATTATAGGTACCTAACTGTCATGCGTGGATGTCCCATAGTAAAGTTGCACTCTGTGTTTTTGGACTCAACTCTAGTGAAGTGGTCGATTTCATTTATTTATTTTTTACTCTGCTAGGTCTACAATGTGATACCTTCGATTAGTGCCATCACCGGTGTGACGCCTCAAACGTATTTGTGGCGGATAGCCGTAGCTTTTCACGTTGGACCACGTATGGTTATTGCCCAGGTGTACTACAACTATTTCATCAGCCAGATGTCCAAAGTTGTCGACAAATCCACCAGTTATATACTTATCAATCTCTGCTACTGGCTCAATCTCATCGAAATAGCCGCAATCTGCGGCGTAACTTACATATCTAATCGAGAAAACTATCGTACGTCTCCTAGTTTATCGTATTGTTATAATTAACTATTACCCTAACCTTTTTTTCGTTTTTACTGTTTTTAGCCGTGCATGAGAAAATCTTCATTTTGTTCATGCTCAGCTCGTTGTTGTATATGATTGTCATGATTAAAACATTCAAAATGATGCACAAAACTATGACGGATCATCAGCGTTTATCATATAACATTAAGAAAATACTATTCGCTATTTGTATCACATCGACGTTCACATTGATAATTTACTTTATCAAACACCGGTTTTATTGCCACGACTTGGGTAATGTTTAACATAATATTAAAATATTAATTAATGTTTGTTTGATGATTTCAATTTTTTGTTTTTGTTATAGCATTTACCTGGTTTGCACTTAGTGAGTATGTCCTGGCAGTATCAAATATGGCTTTCCACTTTACCATAACACTGGACTTCCCACATGAACAGTTAATAGTTGCTAAAAATTTTCCAACACTCAAAACTGACTGAAGTGTTCTCTATATTGAATTGAAGACTTATGACTCAAACACCTTACTTCCATACACCTTCTAATTAATCTACGTTTTATGTATATGTAAAGTACACATAAATATATGTACACCTTTGACAGCTCTTAGGCAAATGCTCATGAAATATGTGTTTAGTCTGGAAACTATATGTTGTTTTATATTCATGTTGACTTTCAGTTTGAATAGTTTTCAATTGTATTTTGAATTTCCTATGTAATTGAAATTTTTCTTTATCTAATGTTAAGTTCAAATATATAAATATTTTATATACACACTTATATAATTATAGGTATATTATGCAAGTATAATATAGTTTCCAACATAAACACGCACAATAACTAATGTTTCAAATTGTTGTGATTTCACTGCCAAGGATAATAATATGTTTTTAAGTTTGTTTATGATATAATCTATAAATTGTATAGCAAACAAATTTAGGTCACATATCTACCGTTGTCCTTTGGCAAGTGTTTTTATTGCAATCAACTGAGCATTTAGTAAGTCTACACGTTAAAGATATAAAACTTAAATTTATTAAATTTGAGTGCAAAAACAAAACAAAAAACAAATTGACCAATATAAATAGGGAGCGTGTGTACAATAATTGTTTCTTAAGTTTCTTGAATAAAAAACAAATCATTATTATAATTTCAAAAAATTAGTCAATGGAATTTCAATAAAGTTGCCTTAAAATAAAGAAGGCTTATTATTGAAAAGTCAATTATGGCTGCTTTAATGTTTTTTAATCACTATTTGTATCATAATATACACCAAAGTGTGTAATTAATTGATATATTATTCGTAAAGGAAAAGACTTCTTTTTTACTGCACCTGAATTAGACTTCCGTAAAGCTTGAATATATTTGTTTGTTTATATCAAGTCAAAGTTCTTTAAAACTATATTTTGTTAATGATTATATTTATTATTACTTGCTGAATCCTAAGAGCGTCATTTTACTGTAAGTATGTTTTGCCAGTGTTTCTACTAAAATTAGGGTAAATTAATGGCTCTATGACACATATAGAACTAGGTATTACTTAATTTTGTGGTAATAATTATGATGTTAAAAAAATATTGTTATTGAAAATAATTATTTGTTTTTTGAGGTGCTCAGTTGCTTTATTTTTCCGAGATTTTATAAAATATTGTATTATGATAATTACGATTCTTCCAGTGATTTATAAATTAAGCTTCCTGTATCATTATTCATTGCTTCCAGACTTGAACTTACCAAATTCTCTGATTTTCAACAATGCATTTATGTTTTAAAACAAAATGTTATTATTATTACAATACTAGTACATTACCTAGTCAGATAATTCACACAGTTTCTAGTCATTTGGTTACTACTTGTGACCAGCTATGATAATAATAGTTTTTAAGAAGAAACTTACCCAATACTAGTTTTGTAAATCACTTTGTTTTCTAGTCTTAATTTATTTGAATGTACAATTTTATTGATGTTTTTGTTTCAAAAGGTATTATTGTTTTTGTTTTGTTGTTTTAAATTTTAATAAATACATTAACATGTAACTATTA
>VUJU01001970.1:0-45068 GCA_009835225.1 Aphis craccivora
AGATAAAGTCAAATGACAATGACTTTTATTACTATATGTCTAATCAGTTTAATCTTTTATATTTCAAATGTATATTTATAGTATTTATACCTATAGACAGGGCCTACGATAAATTATAGCTATGATTTTATTGTAAAACGCAAAATGGTATAATAGAGGGTGGTTTTGTTTTATAGTTTTTACAAATTTAATTATATATATTTTGAAGTAAAATGAATTTTTAAAAGCTTAATACAGAGATTCCATATTTTTTCTCCCAGTGAGAAAGTTTCTTAATAATTTAAATACATGACAATGGCCCTGCAATTATATCAAAAAAGTGTTACATAATTCTTCACATAGTTTAATTTTCGAAATATTTCGTTTATTTTTAGCACAAAAATAAATTCGTGTCTTTTTTATCCGTGGCTTTTTTATCGGTGGCTTTTTTATCCCGTGGATTTTTTATCCCATAGCTTTTTTATCAATGGCTTTTTTATCCGTGGCTTTTTTATCCTAGATCCGTATTAACCATAGATAACAAAGACATGGATAAGAAAGTCCTCTCTTTTTTAGGATAAGGTGGGAGGGTTGTATTGAATTTAATTCAAATCTTTATTCTAGAACGAGCTTACAAGAAAATGAACCTCAGCTAAGACCTATTAATCACTTTATTTGTAAGTATAAAATATATTTTTTTAACATACAATTACTTTTTATTTTATGTATCCATAATTCATTAAATATAAAATAATTTATATTTTTGATTATATGTAGCCCCAGCACTTCAAGTAAATAGTTACTACGACCAAGATCCAGATGTACTTTATCAGGTGATTAACCTTCATTGTTTTTAACTAAAAACAGTAAAAATTAATTAAAAAAATTACAAATTATAATGTTACAAAATATTTATAACATTGATTCAATGTTAAGCTCTTTTTTAATATTTGTTTTTAATTTTATAAATAATAAATAGCAATTAATAGATTAAAAAATATTATACTGATGTTTCAGTTTATTTAGTGGTAACTTAATATTCTTTAATTATAATTATATTTGTTCTGTTTTGATATAATGATCAGTCAGGCAAAAAAAAAGTTTTTCTACTGTTTTACTTGTCATAGTCACAGTTAATTTTTAGCTACATTATAGTTTATGAATTCTTCAAAAACAAATGCTAAATTGTTTGCTACTAAGTTATCTTCTTAAAACAGCATGAGTATATTCAAACTGATTGAATAATTCTAGGAATTATGTTGGCCTGATTTTCCTACCTTATATTATTGTCATGCAAAAAGTAGTTAAGATGAACATTTTTATAATTTTATTCTTACCATTTTAATTGTATATAATTCCACAATTTTTTACTTAGTTGGATTTTGCTTGACAGCATATCAACTTGTCAACATTGAACGTTGTTCAAAAAGTGTCAAAATGTAAACGAAAAACAAAAATATGGAGTTATACAAATTAAAAATTGTATAATAACATTTTCAACTACACACTTTTGCGACACAATTATATGACATTAAATTATCTAAACTTATTCTAAAATCTTTTTTTACGTGCCATTGTTCTTTGAGATTTTGCATTTGTTTCAATTCTCTCACCAATTAATCATTTAACAACTTTAACAACTTTCTACCACAAATTATGATATTTAAGTGTATGCTTCTTTTACAGTCGTTGCCAGATAAATTGAGACCGTGATGGTTTTGCAATAACGAAAAGCCATGGGTTCTCTGTATTTCAATGTTACTACCGAAAATGTATTAATATATATATATTTATTTTTATACATAGATAGATTGTTATAATTTATACATAGATTTCACACATCGCGACTAGTTTGGGATATACCTACTGAAAAGCGCTGCGTCTCAATTTATCTGGCAATAACTGTAATAATTTTATTATATTTTATTTAATATATTTATAGTAGAACTCCTCTGATCCATCATCTTTGGTACTGGGGGTGTGGTCGAAACACAATTAAAATCGGATAACCAGAATATACAAAAAGAATAGTAAATTAGCAATTAACTTTATAAATTTATACAGCTACTCACTATAAATTGGAAAATCTAAATGTATTTTTAAAGTATTCATATCGATAATACTATGGTTAGATTGATCGGAGTGGCGGGCGAGAGGTGTTCTACTATAATTTCATTATAATTTTGTATTATTAATATGTTCACTGTGTACAATTTTAATGGTTGTCATTTAACATCATTCACAATATGTCCTGAATGATTTAAATCATTGGTATGTTGTACTTTTTTATTTAATGTAATGTAAGTCAATTTTTAGTATAAGGTTTTTGATCCTATAAGTTAAATGTCCTGAGATGCAAGTCAAATATTAATATTCAAAATATTTGTTTCCAAGGTGTTTAGCAAAACATTTTCAGCATAGCTACAAGTTTATACTTATAAATATTGAAATATGACATAGTGAACATGTTAATTAAAAAAAAAATTACTTATGGTATAACTTGTAAATGTATTTTAATTAATTAAGTAGCCATTTATTATACTATATTTTATCTAATAATAAATAATATGATTTAAAAAAATGTAAAATTAATTTATTGGTATTGTATAATACTATAATTTGTTGTATATTTGTTTAGGATTTGGGAAATGAACTTCATAATCTTGCTGCATCTGTTAGTTATAAATCAGGTGTTGTTGTTAATACAGTTCCACTTGTTTTTATGAAATTAAATTTGATGCCTGGAGAAATTGCTTCAATTATAGCTGATTCTATAGATATCAAATTTATATTACAATATGCCATGTGCCGTAATCGTCCATTTGGAATTTGTCATACAATGTAAACTATATTATATAATTAGTTATTTGCTTAAACATATCAATATAATATAATATCAATATTTGTTTTTAGTAATGAAAATATGCCTTCATATGGTGTATTAGCTGCGATTTATAACCATTCTTTAATCAAGGAATCTATTGAAACAGAATCTTATGAAGTTAAAGTTAGAGGGTTTCAATTATTTGAAATTTTACATGTCAAATCATATCCAGATAGGTAACTGATAATTATTAATCATTTAAAAAATATTTGATTGCATAAATTATATAGTATGTTTTTAGACCACAGTTGAAGACACCTACTGTAAATTATTTTTGTGTATTGACATGTTTTTTAATGAAGATATTTAAACAGTATAATAGTTATCAAAATAAATATTACTTACTTCATTTAGTTGTTAAAATTATGTTATCTATTAATCTGTTAATTCAATCAATACAGTTAATCAAAAACTATTTTTTCTTTTAGTTTAGGTATATTGTAAGTACATGATTCAGTTAAAAATATTTAAGGACTGAAATCAATAAAAAAAAAATTAGCTTCTTGAGACTTTGAGATTATTAATTTTTTGTTATTAAATGATGTTTTGATAATATATTTAAAAAAAAGTAGTTAGTTTATTTATTTATCTGTACTTTAGTATGAAGAAGAATAAATGAAAGAGTAAGGACTAAAACTGACTTACACATAACATAACTTTATACGTCAATTAAAAGTGCGAAAGAGCTTATTTTTTGTTTTGTTTTTTTTTTTTTAGCGACAATCCAACTCTTGCTTTGGCTAGAGTTAAAATCATACCAAATAAAATATTTAATCATCCGTACAATGAAGTATGTTTACATCCAAACAAATACAAATCAAGTTTAAAGTAATAAATTTACACACTGCTAAATAAAATATGAATTATATTAATGTTTAATATGTATTTGTTTTGTTAGATTCAATACGAAAAACAAGTTTTTAAGTCAGTGGCCATCTTGGGTTTATAAGCAACAGGATGTTCATGAATTGGCATCTCGCCTAACCAAAAAAGTTAGAATATTGTGTAAGTTATTAAATAATTTGTCAATATGTTCTCATCCATTTATATAATATTTGTTGCACATTTTATATTAAATTTTAGTTATTAAAATAATTAGTTAATTATATTTAAAAAGTAAACAATGTGCCATCTTGCATGTAAATTATATCGAAAAGTTTCATGCACTATGGTTATTAAAAAAAAATGTTTGAACAAATTTACAACTGATAATTTAAGTATCTTAATGTTTTATGTATTTTAAAGATAAAGATATAAAAATCTCAAATGTTCCAAGTATATTGTCATTCCAAATGACAAAACTTGGTATATTTACTCATGAAGAAGTAAATGAATTGCTTAGTATTGAGTCAACAAACCTACGGCTTCAATATGAACTTGAGTATTTTAACAGAAATGTAAGAAATGTTGGGAATCAAAGTAATTACAATGGCTTATTACTCTTATTACTCTTTTGTTTTAGCAATCAATGCAGAAAATAAGGTGCACTGGAGTAAATTGTGGTATTGCAATTTCCAATATGAGTTGTCTGCTTCCTATATCTCCCGAAGGAATAGAGGATAGTTATTTCGGCTCTTGGGGATCACTTAATTCCTTTGTTACAATGACTCGCCTAGAAGATCGTATAAAGGTGATAGCAGTTAGAATTCAATCATCTAAATTTATCCTTGGGTATGATAGATTCATTTCTTTATTTTTTATTATTAGTCACTACTTATTAATGTAATTATTGATTTTTATAGGTATAACAATTTTTTGATTTTTTGCCCAAACTGTGCATCTTATATAGGCTGGAGTTTTTCGATAAAAAATAATTTTTTATCATCATCACCAAGATTATTCTACGCATTAGCTATGAAGTCCGTAACATCCATAAATGACTACATATTACCCCTAGGTTCTGATTATGATGATTTACCACACAACAGTGATAGAGAAATGACTTTTGATGCCGTCGATGATACAGATATTTTATTAGTAAGTTTTTAAGAAATCTTAAAAATCTACAAGTACTCAAGTAATGAGTATGTTACTGAGCCATAAATATAAATCATTTGTTATTAATCATACATTTAAATATATGATTTAAGAATGATAATTTTGGAAGAGTTAATTAAAATACATTTTTAAATACTCTAATAATTTATTAAATCTTATTAAAAATTATTATTTAGTTAAGAAATAACACATTATATTAATAGAAAAAAAAACAGGAAACTAATAAAATTACAATTATTTATTATTTTTTTTCTATGAATAATATTATTTATATTTAAGTGTTTTATTGCCTTCATTAATATATTTTTTAATTTATGTTTTTAACTACTCTTGCATGAAAATATTACTTATACAAATTAGTATTAATACTATAATTCATACTATATCAAGAAAATGTAAAATGTTAGTATAAATTATGTTAGTATGTTGACATATTTTAACCAAAATAAAAGACAATAGGTACTAATAATTTTATTATTTCAATTTCTTTAGTAAATAATATATGTATATTCTAATAATATAAAATTGAATTAAAAAGAAAAAAGAAATATAATTTTTATAATTATTAAAAAAAAATAAAGGTTCAATGTGATGGGTTGTGTTGTTGCTTCAATATTAAATTGGTTATAGTACAATTTTGAATCTATACCAGATAGTTGGAATCTTAAATCTGATTTTACTTGTACCTAATCGATTTCTATATTTATTTTTAGTATGTATATGTATAAAATCCTTTTTCACAGCAGTACATTGTTTAATATGATATTTAATGTATGAGGTTGTAATATTTAGTCTAAGTAGGGACACAAGTTGGGTACATTTATTATCTATCATGGCCCATGGTTATTGTTTATTATATATTTTATACAGGGTGTGTCTTATGTTATTGTACATGAGTTTTTTAAAAATTTAAACTGCCAATTTTTGTATTACAATTTAAAGATTTCAGATGATGTTAGTACAACTGCTTGCTTAAAAATTTTTAAAATTTTTTACAAAAATTGGCCGTTTAAAATAAAGAAATACTTTTTTTTTTTTGTATAAATTCCATTTTATTGATCCATAAGACCATAATCATTAAAAAAAAAAGCCGCATACAACGATGTAAGATACATCCTGTATATTCATTATAGGTGCCACAAAAATTTTATCCCACCACAACTATCACATTTAGAGTACCAATTATATCCTTTGCTAGCGAATACCTAATGTAAATAATTATTATTATCATTAGCTGTATTACCAGCCTTTCATTTATTTTTCAATAGAAGAAAACCTTTAAACACCAAACTGTCTACTACATTCCGTTTTAATTTTTTCTTTCCTATCGTTCACAGCAAACACCTTGGACTTTCAACTTGTAAGTATATTTTGTTTTCCATTATCATGAAGTAGAACCCCAGCTAAAATCTTGCAATAGGAAGGATGAAAATGCAAGGACCATTAAACAACGACTGGTCATTTAATTAGTATAGTATGTACATATATATATATTTGTTTATTATTTACTTATTGTAATTATTGTCATTATCGCCACTAAGAGACTAAGTATCTGGCCAGTACAAAATATTATTATATTATGAATATTATTATTATATTACCGCTTACCTTTCCAAGGTGGCACCATTAGGTGAATTTACATGTTGTTATTATTAGTTATTACTTTAATTATCATCATTATAATTATTATATGCTTGTACAATTTTATAGCTGACTGACACGAAACAATTGTCTTGTAGTCAGTATTATTTTGTCCACTAGTTTTCTTAGTTCTATAGCTTGAATTTAATATACTTAATTTTCTATGTATCCATTATTGATGTGTTTTGAGTTTTATTTTATTATTATTGTTCCTTATTTCCATCATATTATATAAAATTCCTATATATATTTATTTATTATCAAATCTATGGCACTGCGGCTGTTTTAGGTTTCGGCTTATATTTGGTGACCTTGTCCAAATAATAGCTGCCCGTCTACACAATCTTCCACTGCTTACAAATTGTGTCCCGTATGAACAGGTATAATATTAATTGTGTTCCTATTATCTGTGATATCTGAAATGTATAAAAATGAAATTTTTGATTATTATCAATTATTTTAGTATTCTTGATTTAATAAAAACAATTACTTTAAAGTTTGTTAATATTACAAAATACATACAAAAATAATAAATTTTTATTAATCGACAATAATGATAATATTTTTTTACAGTTACAATTACAAGTGTAATAATACAATATTAATGTTAACAACAAAAACAATATTTTTAACCTACCTGTAGTAGTCATTATTAATACAAACAGTTCTAAGAGTAAAAATGGCAAGGGAAATATTGTTCAGTTTTTAAAATATATGAGATGCAATAGAGTACTTACAAAAAATTCAGGATGCAAATAGTATGACCACAAAAAATAACCAGGACGCAATTCGGTAGAAATTGATACCACGGGTTGCAATTTGCAGCTGATAGTGACGAAGATATTGTTAATATTCATCAGTCATCGTTTTAAGACAATGATTTATTAGTAATAACTCTTAAGTATTTTTTTTTTTTGTAATGATAATTCCGTCTTGTTTATCTATAATTGTTAAAAATGCTTATTCAATTAACAACGGTCCTGTTACAGTACTAATAATAATATACTTGAACTAATGACTGAAATATTATTTTAGATATATTATAAAATTAATAAAATACGTGAGGACTAATATATTTACGGAATGCATTTATAGATATAAAAATTATAAATATTTAAATTCCCTATTTTTATGATAAGTACATAAAATAATCTCAGTTCTACCAAACGTAGGTAACAATGATTTCTCATAGTAAATTAGGTTATCATATTAAGTATTTATAATTCAAACACTAAAACATAAGTTTTTGATTGAGTTATTGATATCGCCGGACAATTTCTATTTATCTTCCCTGACTGTTCTCAGTACGGTTATTATTATCATTTATTGTAAATATTTTGTTAAAAATTTGTAATTTTTGTAAATTTATATTTTATTATATTAGTAGTTTTACAATTTTCCATTATTTTTGAAGTCATACACTCATACATTATTATTGGTTTATATATCAATATTAAATTATTTAATTGTAATAACCTTGTGACTGTTTGACTATTTCCCAAAAGGGTAAATCAAGGAAACGAAGATTGGGTTGCCAGATTTGGTCAATATCATATATATATACAGCCAGCTTAGTCTAATTTGATAAAAAATATTATTGGTTTTAACCATCAAGTGGACGTAACGCACAAAAATTATTATGTTGTCTCTGTACTTTACATGAGGATAACCGCAGATTTGATATTAGAGTGAATTGACATTGATATTTTATTAAAATATCTATGTTTTCTAGTTTGTTTCTTACAATACTTTAATTTTTAAGTGACCTCTATGAGCTATGGGCACTGAAATAAGTACAACTCATGATGCCATAAAATATATTATTTTCGTAATATAGATTTTATACAAATATATATTAAAATACTTCAATTATTTATATAATAATTGGAAGTTCTGATTTTAATACACCAAAAAGTATCGAAATATATGGCATATACCTAATATGCAGTAAAAAACATGAAAATATGCAATGAATAAGCAAGAATTTTTTTGTTTATTGAAAAATTTACAATTTAAGTTATAATAAAAATAAATAATTAATTATTAAAATTCTTATTGAAAAAAATTTTTAAAGAATTTTCTGAACAACTTAATGTATTTTTAAAACCACAAACAATAGATTATCCACAAGGGTTGGAAAATACTATATACATACGACAAGGTATAAACCTTTATCGTAAGTAATTGATTATTTATCTTATCTTTATTTTAGTTATTATTTAGTGTCAACAAAATTATTTTTAATATTTATACTAGACAAAATATAATTTTTTACATTTATTTTTTTGTAATTGTCAGTTTAATATGCAATACATAAAATACATTCAACATTTTGTAAAAATATCAATATGTAATAACCATTAATTAATTTTTAAAGTTAACGAAATGAAAACTAAATGTAATACCTATAAGTTTTTTTTTTTACATAATACAATCACAGTTACATATTAAAAAAGTGGGTAAGTGGGTACCGCTCTGCTGTACTTTAGGTGCAGTATGGATCACTATAATGTATATTATAGGAGTGTTAAATTTGAATCTAATGATAGTTATCATTGTACACGAAAAGCGATTCTGAACGAAGATGATTTGTCAGCCTAGCATATAATTTCCAGTGGTTGTTGAAAAAGGTGGTTTATGTTTTAATGGCCTGAATACACCAAAATTTAAGTTCTTTTAAAACTATTGTAAGCTTAATTTATGAAAAATCTTGTATTAAATTTTCAATTCTTAGCTACTTATACAAAGTTTTTATGAATTATATATACCTACAAAATAATTTGCAAATATTCATGGTTTTGACGAATTTTTGTCAATATTTGAACTTCAAATGCTAATAAAAAAAAATTGTGCCCATGTACCTATTCTTATAATTTTTTAATCACTATAAGAATAACTTATGAGGAATTTTGCATTAAATTTTCAAGTATTTTGATTGGGCCAAAAAAATTTTATCGACACTTCAAACAAAAATTTTCAGAAAAATTGAAAATTTCAGTTGTCTTTAAATAGCACAAAGTAAAAATATTTTGAAAATTGTTCCTATGTTCTCCTGAAGTCCTGGATGCATGTAAAATACTAAAATAGACAATGGTAATAAACCAATTTTGCTATTACGTGTCTATTGTATCCAATAAAGTACAATAACATTCATTTAAAAATAAGTCAAAATCGGGTAGTAGGTTAGGTGTATAAAAATAATTTCTATGGTAACCAGAATGTAAAAAATGTAATCGTGTTATTTGAAATGTGTTATATTTTGAGTATTATCGTCATTATTTACGAATTTACGAGTGTTTTGACTTTCTCCACAAATATCGGAACTTGGAAGAGTAGTACAATCATTCCATTTAAGCTTCGTAAGTGCCTATACATTGTATGTGTGTGTGATCGATTAAATATTCAAACATCGATTTGTATTCACTATTCAATAGAATTATTAGAAAATACACTGTCATATAACTATAACATGTAGCCATGAAAGAGTAAAGGACAAAGATTATCGATAGGTATTAGTATGGTATGATTGTAAATGAAAGAAGAAATGAATAAGATGAATTTATAAACAAAATTCTAAGAAATTTATGATAGTGATTCAATGAATATAACGTGTAGATTTTGCAATTAAAAGCTTTAATTTTTTAATTTTTTAATCTAGAGCTTAAATATTTTATTTTACAATAATAAAATAATTTACAAGAAATTAAAAATGTTCGGCATGTTTATCATCAGCTTTTATGCCAATAACTACAAAAAACAAACGTTTGTTTAACTAAAAGTGAGTTTTATTTAGAGAGTAAAAATATTTAAAATTTAATAATGTATTGAACATGGTTAAGATGAATATTTATTAATATTACTAATTTGTAGTAGGAATTTTTTATTATAAAAATAGTTAAATAATAAAAAAAAAATGAACACAAGTGTAATATTTTAAAATATTAAAAAATCTAAAACAGATTTTCTGCATAATTTTTATATGTAGGTAGTGTTTGTGTCTTATAACATTCAACTTTTAACATTAATATATATATATTGCTACATATAATGTAACATACAGATGTTATTTAGTTTTAACTTAATGGTGTAAGCTATACATCGATAATAATTATTATCATAGTAGATATATTTCAGAGTTCAAAAATGTAATTAATTTTAAGGAACAAAGTTATGTTAGTTAGTAGTAAGTAAATAGGTACTTAGGTAATTGTTATAGTTATTATAATGTTATATCATTAATGCAATAATATTTTTAATATTGACAGTTAAACAAATAGGTACACAATTATGTTAACAAGCAATACATTAAATGATGCAGATTTAAAATCTAGACTAGCTCGATTTGGCATAAATTATCCGATCACAAATACAACTAGAAATGTTCTGTTTAAGAAACTTTTAAAATTAGAAATGGATTCTCAAAATGAACGTAACAATCAATCGAATAAATTTGACCGCGAATCAATGGTAAATAAATGTTAACACAAATTATTATTATATATTTATATTCATGAATACAACTAAATAATTGTATTTAAAATAATACATATGAATGAAAATTAATTAAAAAATTATTGAAATAACTTATTTATGTGACGAGTATTGATATGCTATGTGCAAGAGATTTTATACCAGAGTGAAGCTGATTTTTTTTTGATGGGACAAAATATAAAAATTATTTACCACCGTTACTCACAAAGTTAGCCAGTGTGCCATAATTTATATTTTTTTTAATGGAAACTGTTAAAATAATAACCAGCCCCATGATTATTTTGAAATGAAACCATAATAAAATTACACAATTAGGAAGTATCTTCTTAAGAGTTTCAAACTAAAATGTCAACTTAACCACTCGTCTATCTTAGCACTCAACCATCCTTGTGAACACCACTATAATTAAGTACGAGGGTAAACCGTGTTATAAAAATACATATTCGGTGTCACTGTTTATAATATACCATCAATAAATTTAGTTATGTAAGTAAAGTAACTAAACATTTAATTATTAGGTACAGTTATTACTTATTATAATATAATATAATTGATGCTTTTTTATTTATATTGACAGGTAAAAAAATATACAAATATTTCATCAAGAAACATATTAAATAATGCAGATTTAAAATCTAGATTGGCTCGATTTGGCATAAGTAATCCGATTACAAATACAACTAGAAATATTCTGCTTAAGAAACTTTTAAAATTAGAAATGGATTCACAGAATGAACGTAAAAATCAATCAAATGAATTTAACTGTAAATTGATGGTATATAAATTGTAAAACAAATTATTAAAATATTTTAATCTATTATTAAACAAAATTGAATAAATATTTATACTTATCTGTGTAAGAGTGTCGTGTGTGTGAATACGACTTGTTAGTCTTAAAGAAGACGATAGGTCCACGAAAATGAAAATTTACTAAATAACTGTTGAAATAATTTTTTATATCACAATCTTTGAAGCATCTTATGTGCAAGAGTTATCATATCCCATCTATAAGTTTAAGATCTGCGGTCGAAATATATATTATAACAAATTGCGGAGGTATTTACATCAGTAGTAAATAATATACATACCTAGGTACTCATTATATTGATAAATATTTCCATTTGTATACTCGGCTCAGTCATAGATGGAGGCTATTCCTCTCATTAACTTGTGAGATTGTATTATAATATTTTAATGGTATAGTGTATTACTTAAGTACCTAGGTATATTTGTATTTAATTAATTGGTCTATGACTGGTTAAAAATTAATGTTTATGCTTTTTTAAAAATTGATATTTTTTTACGTGCCGTTTGTGTCCAGTGAACAAATATTATTTTTTATTAGGTAGTATTATTGAAATTAATAAAAATAATTGCAAATTAATGGGATACTAATGAATGATGATAGTATTATAAATAATATTACGATTTTTATGATTAATACACGTTACCCGTATAACCACGACAAAACTATTGGTTGGCCGAGTCACATACGCCAAGTATCGGCTTTGTGCTCGCTTTATTTTTAAACTATTATTTTGTTGCTAAAAATATACGAAACAGGAATCACATTAAAAATAACATGGCTTATAAATTATAGTAATAGAAACATTGTCCTGAAATCCAATAACAATTACCTATCAAATAATGATAATCTAATAGGTAAGTTATAACTTATAATATAACAAATTAATAAATTGCTCAATATTCATTAATTTATCGGGAGGCAATGGAAGGGCAATATCATATGTTAGGGAAGCACTTGGCCTCTTTTGTCCAAGTGTAGTGCCTCGGCAGTGCCTCCACTGATCTGTGGTCGTTGGTCGAATCATAGAAAAAGGAACCCTGGGTACGTTTTCACGGGGGGTACCGAGAGTTTTAACAGTTTACTAAAAATCGTTTTGGTGATAATTTTATGTCCCAACGGTTTAATGTTTGATAAAATGTTCCTACCACTTTTTCTATAGTTTAGTGTTTTCGGTACCCCTAAATAATGCATTTTTATACAAAATATCTCTCTTTGGATCGTTTTGACAACATTATGATTCTATGACATCACTTTGATTAACAAAGTAGAACCATTTGGTCATGATAAATTCTTTACTCTATGTGATAAATATAATAATATGTGTTAATATACTTATATACCGTATTATTGTATCAGTAAATAAATAGTCGGCTAACCGTTTGCTTTCGTTACCAAAACGATAACTCCCTTTATAAGTGATAATAAATGATAAGAAATAATCGTTTAGAGGAATGTGTTATATTTCATATTTAAAGCACAAATATAATAATATAATTATATTATACTAATAAATCTGTGGACTGTGATTTAAAGTGATCGGCCAAAATACGTATAAAACGCGTTCGTCATAATAAAAGTATAGATAGTTAAAATTCAAATTGTGTACACTTACGAGTTACGATTTACGGCGTACCAGTATTATTTTATCAATGTATAACTCTAGTTTATTTTGTACTACGTGTTATTGAATTTCGTGTTGAAAATTGCAATATAGCTTTATTAAAAGTAAGTTACTTGAAAATCAATACTGCATGCTTGTTATTTATGAGTTTTGTCATGTAGTACCTTGTGATTTTAATGAAATCTAACAATATTTAAATTGCAAGATGCAAGTCCATAGCATTTATGAATAATTGTTGTTTGAATATTTAAACTAAATGAAATTACAAAATAATGTAATAGTGTCGGGTTAGGTTAACTATATTTTCTGGGACTGTCGACATATTTGTAGGTAGGTACTTCATTCCTACATACAATAGAATAATTCTTTTAAATTATGTAGGGTGATCATTTGTTTGGTATGGTATAAATAATGTATGAAATTATCCCTTTATTTCAAAAAACTTTGAACAGAGGTTTTTTGTTTATATTGAAAGGATAGTGCTGTGGCCTGTGATCTCAATATTATATGTGTATAAAGGTTAAATCTTGTAAATGAAACAAATAAAAAATTACAGTTTTGTATAATAAGACTTGTTGAGTGATACATTGTAAATCACAAAAGTATGAGACATAACATATTGGTGTATTTGCATTGTGAAATATTAGTATTTTTTGTTTTAAATTTGGTCATCCTACAATTTTGTGGTTTATTATTGTTTTGAATTAATATGTAGTTTGAATACATGGGATTTCAGTGTTAACTAATTACAATAAATATTGTTCAATTTAATTTGATTTGTAATAAATATGAGTTTTTTGTATTTTTCCATTATCAAACTACCTATTGTGTAATTTATATTCTTAGAAATAGGTGTTCACAATCAAATTTTTTTGTGTATTTTGATAAATTCAAAAAATAAAATTAATTTTAATGAACAAAGTTATGTAAGTAACTAAATATTTAATTATTACAGTTATTATAATATTAAACCATTAATACATTTATTTTACTATTGACAGTTAAACAAATACACAATTATGTCATCAAGCAATATATTAAATGATGCAGATTTAAAATCTAGATTGGCTCGATTTGGCATAAGTAGTCCGATTACAAATACAACTAGGAATATTCTGCTTAAGAAACTTTTAAAATTAGAAATGGATTCTCAAAATGAATGTAACGATCAATCGAATAAATCTGACTGTGAATCAATGGTAAATAAATTTCAAAACAAATTACTATTATATATATTACATTAATATATTATTGTATTCATGAATACAGCTTAATAGTTTTATTTAAAATAATACATGGAAATGAATATTAATTAAAAAAGTTATTGAAATAACTTATTTATGTGACAAGTATTGATATGCTATGTTCAAGATCTTTTATACTAATGTGTCATAGCTGTGTATTTTATTTGATGGGACGAAATATAAAAATTAGTTACCACCGTTACTCACAAAGTTAGTTAGTATGCCATAATTTCTATTTTTTTCAATGGAGACAGTCAAAATAATAACCATACTCATGATTATTTTGAAATGAAACCGTAACAAAACTTCACAATTAGTATCTTCTTTAGATTTACTAACTACAATATCAACTTATTCACACGTCCATCTTGGCACACATATTACATATTCGGTGCTACTGTTTATACACCATCTATTAGTTTAAGATCTGTAGTGGAAATGTATGTGTATTACATATGTAATAAATTAACTAATTAATACTTCGTTTTGTACACTCGGTTTAGCCAGAGACTGACAATAAATATATCGATAAAAGCTTACGAGATGCTCTAGATAATATTTTATATTATTAAATTTAAGTTTAGTAATTTGTATATCGACTCTATTATTAAAGTTATGAACATAAAATTGATTCCGCTTAACTAAAATGTCGTAGCCCGTAGGTATGTAAGATGCAGACAACAAGTGTGGTTAGGTAATTTAATTTATACATATCAAAATACTCTAAATAACTTTTTGCTTTGGAATATAAAATTAAAAATTAATGTCTCATAAATAAAAATAAAATTTAGAAAAATATAATTACAAATAGTAAAAAACATTTTTTTTAAATAGAAAATAGTTTTTAAATATAATTATGATGTAAAAAAATATTTTTAAAAACGTTAATAGTTTTAGTTAAAAGACTCATGATAAAAATATTGCCATGTATGAAACATAAAATAGCGGTAGACCATAAATTAATAGATAGTCAAAAGTTTCTTAACATTTTATTTCATTTAAATTAACTGTAATATTGGAAATTTAAGAATTACGTTAATAATAATTAATTTTCTATACCATATTATACAAATTATATTGTTCATAGGATACTACAACAAATGACTTGAACGAGTATGAAATCCGTGATGGAATTTCCAAGTATGGATTAAAGCCAGTTCCATTGACCGATTCTACTCGTCCTGTAATAAGCAGTATTATCAGAAAAAAAAGTGGACATTCTTAAGGCATTTAATGTACTAATTTCATAAATTACTATTTTAACACTTAGCATTGTATCTACTGAAAAAATAATTTAATAAATATATTGAAATTACATCAAAATATTTTAATTTGTTATTATGAATATAAATTGGAATTCTATTGTTTATGTAACATAACATTTGTACAAATATTTATTTATGTAATTTATTAATATATGTAACATTATGTGTACCTATATTTAAAGTAATGATTGAAATTGAAAAATAAAAATGGTGAACAATGTTATTCCCTTAGAATTGTTTAATGAACTATTTATTTATATTTTATTCATCTATTCAAAATTTATTGCAAATATTGTTAAATTGTATAGCTGAATAAAATATTAAGAATATCAGGGTATATTTTATAAAAAATTTTTTGTTTCATTTATTTATTAGGTAGTAAATAAAAATATATGCCTAGTTAATGAGTTTTTGTATTATAAAAACAGTTAATTATGAAGTTATCTTATTAATATTATAACTGTCAAATATACAATATCAATTCAATAATATTTTTCTTAAGTACTATTTAGATGTCTGATTACTGTCATATTTAAAAGTACCAAAATAAGAAGAATATTTTCTAAATGAGATTAATATAAATAATTTTTAATTCAAGTATAAATTATTCATTTTTAAGGCTTGGTTGTTGATTAAATTGCTCAGAAATTGATCCAATTAAAGGCTAACCTCAAATAAAAATAACTTAATTCATGTTCTATTGAATCAAATAATATTATTTTTATTTTATGCATAACTTCATATTTTATGGTTTAGGTATTATAAATGTCTATTTAAGTACATTTTAGTATTTTTTTGCTTTAAAATTTTATATAATAAATAAAATAAAAATATAATTTTAAGAATACAATAAATTACATTTATTTTTCATATTTATACATTTTGTTGTTGTGTTTTCTCAAAATAATTTTAGATTTTACATGATATTGTAGTCATGATAAGATTCTCTCGTTAAAATATCATGTGTTTGTGACACTACATCATAAATATACACAAACATACATATATTTCATAGGTGTATTACATGTATTTCAATATAGAATACTAAATATTTTGAATTTTAATGTTTCTTTTTTAAATTTTTTATCATTACAATTTTAATTATTTAGTTTAACAATATTATTCTTTTTTCTTTCTTAAAAAACTAATTATTAAAATAAAAAAGTATTTAGCTTTGTAAACAATTAAATTGTTTTAGTTATAGTTAAGTAATATAGTATATTTTTGAATAATTAATTTGTGCATGTAGGTAAAATAAAAGTTATATTTATATTGCATTGAATTCTAGTTTTGATTGAACTTTAAATAATGTAAGAAAAATAAATTTAAAAATAATAATGTTATTGAATTATTTATAAATTTAGTACAGTTTCTAAAATTTGAGCTCTAAAAATCATGATTTAAGAGGATGTTAACGCACTATTTGTTTTCTCTCTCTGGTCCACATGTAACATAGACAAAACACATTTACGTAGAATAATTTTTTTTATCATTTTAAGTAATCTTAGAGAAAAAACACATTCATATTAATGATTATAATATTTTTAAGGGAATGACATATTGGTTTTATATTTTATTGTTATTTGACTTTGTATTTAACTTTCAAAATAAACAAAATACTGTTGTAAATTTAAACGATGTTTAAATTTTTTTGGGACCATATTTTGACAAATCGATATGTCATTCCTCTTAAAAGTGGGTGGGCACATTTGAGAATTAGTTATAATTTCGAAAGGAAAATGTATTAAATGTTATAATTAGATTTATATATTTGATAATATATTGTTAATACCAATTTAATATTTAATACATTTCTTTTAATCAGTCTCGTATATTATTATTTAAAGAAAGTGTTGTTAAATATTTAATAATTCTAAAAAAAATCTTATGGCTGGACATTTTTCTGTTGCCTTTTACCAACCCCCAAAAACGTTACTGGGCTGGAATGGATATTATATATTCCATTTATTATTGATATTATAGTATTTATAATAAACATAAAAAAAAAAAAAAAATGTATTATTAATTCCAAAAAAACTTTATCACATTATGTTTTGTTTTATCTACATTCAAATACAAAGAACCCATGCTCTGTTTTACTTTTATTGTTTTATCAACACTTACCTGTTTTTGAAGAGTATAGGCATCATAATTGTATGTAAATGCAATATATTTGTATGTACAATTTAACTTATAAGTTATATACTTATATCGAATAAACATTTTTTTTTAATGTTTTATTTTATTAAATGATAAATATTTATTCATGGGAAAATTATCTAAGTTAACTCTTTTAATAAAAAAATTAAAAATAAAATTTTATTATGTATATATATATATTTGAGACATGATAAGTTTTCTGTAAATTCATCAAAATGCTGTTACATGTTTTTAGTATTTAGTGGATTTGCAATTTAATTTATCTAGATTTTGAATTGTACTTAATTATACTTAAAAATTTACAATTTTTTTTTTGCAGATTATTATACATTGATATGACTGATGCAAATGCCCAATTTTTAGTTGAAGATGATGAATTATTAGCTTCTGTATTAGTAGAAAGTTTAAGGTAAATTTGAAAAAATAAACTCATTAAATGTTTTTTTTTTTTACATAATTGTTTAACTGATAAACTAGATAATCTATCAACATATTACTCATTAATTAGGTGTATATTTTACTTAGCAATGTATTGCATATTGAAATATTACACAAAGCAAAATGTAAAAGATTTGTACAAAAAACAATTCTGAAGTGTGTTAACTTCTGTTTCTAAAGATATTTTATAACTTATTTATATTATTAGTAATTTTTTTTTAACCAATTTTTCCAAAACTATTTGAGTATATTATATCCTTATTCTAATAATTCTAATAGGTATATTATTGTTATTAATGTAAACTAAAACAGATGTGCTTTATTAGAATGGTGTAAATAAGGCCATGATATAAATAACTCAAAGTTTAATCTGAAATTTTTAAAAATTTATGATGTATATTAAACAACAATACAAGCAATAGGATAAAGTCTTATGCTCTAGTTGCTTTGTTTTATATTTCTTTGAATTTTAAAAAAGTTGATTTTGAAAGTTCAAACATTTATTGTATAACAATTTATTAAAATTTCAAGATTTAGGTATTAAAATTAAAAAAATGATGCATATTTAACTATAAAATGATGTTTAAATGTTTGCGGTATTAATGGCTTTGATAAGAATTCAAACTTTTAACATTTATAAGATAAAAAGTGTTGCTTAAATGATATTATCATGACTAGAAAATTCTTAAATAAATATTTGTTAAAAATTTGAAGTATCTACAATTGTTTATTTTTGACTAAATATTAACAATATTAATTTTATAAGTTTTTCATAATATTATTTTAAAAGGTACCTATAAGAAGTTTTTACCTTTAACTTATCAAAATACCAACTATGAATCCAATTTGTTACTATAATATTTAAATATAAAAATAAATAAATACATTTTTTTTCTTTATTAATATTAACATATATTTATCTTATAGACATTATAATGAAGTGGAAGTACCGTTACGGTCTATTGCTGTGGAAGAAGTACCTTTTACACCACCTACACAGTCTATTGATATGAACAAAGTACTTCCTAGACCGTCTATTGTTGAGGATGAAATACCACAACGGTCTATTGGCACAAATTCTGTAAATAAATTAAGTAGGGTTGCACCACCATTAGTAATAGACTTGTGTCAATCACCTAAGAAGACTGCAGTTGTACAAAGTAGATTATCACACTTTTTTACAAAACCTAAAAGTGATGAAATATGTGATGAGAAAACAAATAGTGTACCAGAAAATCAAACTAATACATTATCTATAGAAACAAATTCATTACCAATACAGAATGACGTCAGCATTATTAGTTCGTGAGTTACTAATAAACATACTATACGCATTTTACTTAATTGTTTTAAATTTATATTGTTATTAATATATTATTGTATATGCTTGATTTGTTCTCTAGACAAGCAATTTTTTATAAAGAACCGGATGCAAATGGTTTTCATTTATCGTCTGGTTCACATTATGTTTACCCCTCAAACTTCCCAGTCAGAGAATATCAAATGGCAATCATCAAAACAGCTTTATTTCATAATACTCTAGTCAGCTTACCTACAGGTATTTTTCTATGTATTATATACATTTGATTATTTAATGGATTATTAAGTTACTGAGATTTAATTTTTTCCAATATTATGATAGGCATGGGGAAAACATTCATAGCTGCCGTGGTCATGTACAACTTTTATCGATGGTACCCTATGGGTAAAGTAATATTTATGGCGCCGACAAGGCCATTGGTTGCCCAACAAATTGAAGCGTGTCACTCGATTATGGGTATTCCTAGAGAAATGACATTTGAAATGACTGGTTAGTTGTGATCAATTCTAAGTATTTTATTTATTAGTTTTAAAAATGCAATGATTCGTTTTTACATAATCAAACCATTTTTAAGAATTTCTAGAGATCATTGATTTTAGTTATTTGTAATATTATATGAATTAATTCAAGTCTCATTTCACATTTTTACCAATTTACTTTAATTTTTGTATGAAATTAATAAAATATTCAATAATGTTTAATTAAATTCTAGGCAATATCCCACCTGAACAAAGATATTTAGCATGGAATAAATATAGAGTCTTTTTTCTTACGCCCCAAGTTCTGGCTAATGATTTGAGCCTTAACAAATGTCCATCAGATACATTCAGATGTATTATTGTTGACGAAGCACATCGAGCTACCAAAGATTATGCTTATGTTCAGGTTACTAAATACCATACAAATTATGGACAAATAATTATACAATTTTAAGAATTATTAATATGACTATTGTTTTGTATTCTATAGGTCTTAAAGCATTTAGCCGAAGAAAACCGAGTTATTAGAATTGTTGGGTTATCTGCTACTCCTGGAACTAATATAGATGCGGTCGCTGAGGTGATTCAAAATTTAAGGATATCAAAGTTAGAGTTCAGAACTGATGAATCACCTGATGTAGCAAAATATACAAATAAAAAGGATGTTGAATGCATACCAGTAAAACTTACAAATAGTATTTTGGAGATACGCACTCAGTTTTTAAATGTTAGTGTTGTCCATCATCTTATTATAATATTACACTTAACACATAATAAAAATGTTACAGTGTATTTTTTTATTTTATATGGATCATAAAAATTGATTTCAGATTTATGACAAATACTTAAGACGTTTAAAACAATACCATGCCCTCAATGGAAATGTTGCTAATCTAACAAAATTTCAAGTGAGTTTAAGGTTATTTATATCATTGAAATATCAAAATCAAAAGATGTTTGATATTTTTAAGTGGTAATTTCAATATCTTTTTAGTTCAATGGAAGTTTTATTTTTTTTTTTAGATACTCAGTGCCAAACAAAAATTTTTAACCAGTAATATTGCCCGTGAAATGCCAAAATCTCTTGTTGGATGTTTAATTAATGATTTTACTATTTGCATGTCATTGGCATATGCTTTAGAGTTGTTGACTATTTATGGTGTCAAAGTATTTTATTTGCAATCGTTAGGTAATTAAAGCATTAGATGGTGTATAAAATGTTATAACTTATAATCATAATATGTTTGGTTTTTGTGTTTTTATTTAGAAATCAAGGAAAATCATAAATGTTTATCAAATGATGCTGATTTTCAAAATCTTTTGCATAGTATTAACAATAAACTGAATTCTCAGGTAATTTATTTATAATAAATAATAATTCATTTTAATTTCTTTGATTGTTTTTCAATTTTAATTTTTTATAGGACTTAGTTTGGAGTCATCCCAAACTATTTGAGTTGAAAAAAATTGTTCAAAATTATTTTGGCAACACAAATGTAGAAGCGAGTAGTAAGATAATCATATTCTGCCAGGTATAGTATTAAAAATTAATAATTAGTTTTTATAGTGATAATTTTATATAAGATGTTATACATTATATTAATATTGCATTATAGTGTTACTCATTACAATATTTTTAATAATTGTGTTTATAGTATCGGTTGGTTGTTGTAGAAGTATTTGAACTTTTAAAAACGTTTGGTTCATCTGTAAAACCAGTCATGTTTGTTGGGCAATCTCTTAAGGAAAAAGGTGGTCTGCCACAAAAAAAACAATTGGAGGTAAATAAGAAAACATTTTTATTAAAAATTATGTTATAAATGATAGTAATTTCATTATGTGTTATTTATTCAAATTTTTTGGAATAGGTGATGAGCCGATTTAAAAGTGGAGATTTTAATGTCTTAATTGCTACAAGTGTAGCTGAAGAAGGCTTAGATATTGGTGAAGTTGACCTGATTATTTGTTTGGAAGCTAATAAATCTCCAATTAAATTTGTCCAAAGACTTGGCCGAACGGGACGTAAAAGATCAGGCAAATGTATTACTTTACTGACTGAAGGAAAAGAACAAATTGTAAATATTTTGTATTAACTTTTTTACTATTTACTTTATATACAGCTAATTGTATTTGGTAGCAAATATAGAAAATACTTATGCATTAAACTAGAAATATTAAATTTTGTTTGATTATTATTATAACAAGTATAACTGCCAGTCTGCCACTATAACCTATACAATTAAAACATATTGAAAAACAATTAAAATAATTTCTATATAAATATATTTTATTTTTATGTTTAGAAATACAATTCTAGTGTTTCTTCTAGCAAAACACTTGTATTAAAAATGTTGAAAAGTAAAGTATTACTTTCAAAGTTGGCTCCTAATGGACCAAGATTGGTGCCAAAACGTGAGTTTCTCATATTGTAAATAATAAATATTTAAAATGTATTAAAATGAATAGTATTAACTGTTTAATAATTAAATACCAACATTTTATGGTATATTGAAAAAAACAACTTAAATTTTTAAAAATGTTTTTAGATATCCATCCAAAATGTTTAATGATTCATGTAAAAGAATCAGAAGAGTTGTTCCCAGAAAAGAAAAAACTTAAAGGCAAGAAAAAAGGAGTTGAAAAAATTATGCGATATGTAGAACCGAATGATGGTCAAAATGAAGTAGATGAAGTTGCAGAAGATGGACTCGATGTTTTCCAAAATAATATAGGTATAATTCTCGTAGAGTATAAAATTTATCTACAATTATTTTATAAAATTATAATTACTTTTTGAATATATTGCTCATAAATAATAGAATAATTTTATGACTAGGTATATTATAATAATTTAGACACAATATACTTAAACAAATAGTAAAATAATTATAATTATGGTAACAACTTGTATTATTCCTTTGATAATTTTTTTACTTTTCAACATTTCATTTCACTAGAATGATTATTAGTAGTGATTTGTATTGTATAATCATCTAAATTAAATAAAAAAATAGGTATATTAAGTAAATAGGTAAAAAATAGGTATATTCACCTGGTTTTATGGGAGCCAAAAATACAATGAACTAACATGTAATATAAGTGAGGATTCCTATGGGATCATATATCCCATATAAGTTAAGTAATTTATAAGTTATTTTATCTGGGTACCATTGTTAATATGGCAATGATCTGTTCTTTAAATAATAATATTTTTATCTATAAACATTTTTTTTTTTTTATTAATGAGTATTATTAAGATATTTTACACATTTTTCTTCACATTCGTTGTACGAAGTCAGACACTTTGCCACATTCCAAATTAAATTTCATTTAATGGATATGTGTAAACATTATAAAGTATGTTTTAATATAGTTTATGTTCTTTTAAAATAATATAATTATGGCCTAATTTTACACTCACTTTTTGCTAATAATTATTGATTTATTGATACCTTTTACAAAATATAATATATATGAACATGTAAAAATGTAGTAAATATTAGTATTGTAATGTTAATTAATTTTGACATTGATTTCTTATTTTTGTAAATAATATTATATTTTTGTAAATTTTGATAGTTTTGAACAGGTATATATATATTTTCGAATAATTTGCAATTCTTTTAATTTTGTGTTATTCAGTGATATAGTAATTAGTAGTGTCGTATTGTTAAACTTTGATGTTATACTTGTTTATTGTCAATTGATCCATATATATGATCCGTGCTTAATTGATAGGCGTTAGACCATACTTAGGCTATATGTACAGGCTGAATCTTTGATCTTGAACTAATCATTATTAAAAATTTATTAACTACTATTCTACTCCGCCAATGTAAACTTTAAATACTTATAACTCAAAAAATGTTCATGTAAATTTATTTAAATATTACGCGGTTTTAAAATAATTTAATGATATGATGAATATTTAAATAATTTAATGATTTTTTTTTATCATGAGCGATGCCGGGTTATTCAGCTAATATATATAATATATATACAATTGAAATTATATTTCAGATAAACCAAAAAGAAGATCTAAAAAACGAAAAACTGTAGAATTAGATACAAATGATAATGACTGTAGGGAAGTCGCCTGGTTGCCCAATTCCAAAAATACAAACGTAGATTGCGAACACAATTTGAATGATAATGATAATTTTAACGCACCTGACATCAACGCACACGGTGTAATCGACAGGACTTTAGACTGTTTCGTTGAAGAGGAAAAACTGTTTAACGAATGGTTGCAGTCGTGTGTTCAGACCAATGCCATAGTGATGAATAGTCCGTTTTCGGAACTGTTAAATTTGTTTACTGATCATGGGCAATGTGATAACGAACTTTTTAACAGTGAACCAACGAATGACATGTTTATAGAGCAGACCAACGGTGGTCAAATGCTTAAAGGTTTGTCAGTCAGTGAAGAGCGCATGATCCGCGTAAACGATCAGCCAAAGATAAATTCCGATCGTTCGTTCCGTTTGAACGATGATGTACGACCAGGTTGTTCACAGGTAGCCAGCACATCTGCAGTTCGCGAAATAAATGGCTACACGAAGAATGCAAACCTTGAAGACAAATCCAAAGAACACACTAATCAGACTATTATTATGCAGCCGTTCGGTATGCGATCTTCCGCAATTTATAGCAGTAACCACAAGACAACAACCGATGAAAATAGCCATTTGGGTAAACTAGATTTCAACGATCTGTTCCAAAGTCAACCGGTTAACAGGTACACTGATAATTTCACGGAGAGGAATACGGATCTCCTTGCAAAGCCGCTGATTATAGAAGACGACGATAGTAATCGTTCGACCGAACTTTTACACTACGTAGATGATGATAGTAATCGCTCGACCGAACTTTTAAATTACGTAGACGACGGTAATTCTTCTGCGACAAGAATCGACGTACGAGACGTCGACGAAGATGAGGATGACGAAGTTATGGGAAATCTTGATTTCGAAGAACTATTCAAGAGCCAAAGGGCTGACAGGTTCATCGAAAAATATAGCGAAGAAATTACCACTGAAAGACCCAAAGTCAATAATTCGGCGGTCACAGGTAGTAAAAAAACCGAGACGAGCCATAAAGGAAAAATAGACTACAGTGTATTGTTTAAGAGTCAAAGATCGAACGGGTACATCGAAGACTTCATGGTTAGGGACACAGAATGTCCGTCAAACGCAGACAATCACGTTGTACGTCACTTTAACGATGACGTCAATGATGACAATTCAATTGCGGATATGGAAACAAAAGCCGTTGTACGTAACTATGACCAAGACGAAGACGACGAAATTTTGGGGAATATTGATTTTGAAAAACTCTACAAAGAAAAAGAAATCGCTGCTGGACGACAAAACGTCGATGGATCGATCGCCAACGGTGGCCGGAAAAGTCCCATCGTGTGTGGCAGTAGACAGAAGGCCGGGACATCAGGTTACCAGTCGATTGGAAAAATGGACTACAGTGTATTATTCGAGAGCCAAAGATCCAACGGGTACATCGAAGACTTTATGATAAGGAACACAGGAGTACGAGTCCCGAGTGCTGTCGATCGCGATGTACTCCACAACGATGACAATGACGACAATAAGGATGAAGACGATGAAGTGATGGGGAACCTTGATTTTGAACAACTTGATAAGAGTGAGAGGCTCGCCATGGGTATGGAAACGGACGGAAGCGATAGAATATCCGTTAAACGACCGAACGTTGGCCGATCGATGGAAAACGGTGGTTGGAAGAGTCCCATTACGTGTGATGGCAGGCAAAATGCGAAAACAGTCGGACGTTCTGGTAAAGTTGACTACAGTGCTCTGTTCAAGAGCCAACGGTCCGATGGGTACATTGAAGACTACGCTGAAAAGATCGTAGTAAAAACGGCCGGTGAAAAAGTCGGCGTGGCAAACCGTTTGCTGGGTTCGGATGTCCCGCAGGTTCTTGACCTCGACGACAATGACAACGACGACGACGACGTTATTTCTATAAAAAGTTCTCCAGAATTTTTCAGTTGCAAACCGCCAAAAAAGGTCGTTCAGATGAAACTGACGGGCCATATTCGCGCCAATCGCTCCTCCGAAATTATCGATTTGTTATCGCCACCACCACCGAGATCGTCGCCACCGCCCCTGAGATCGTCGGATACCGTAAACACGCCATCCGTCTGTCGACCGATTCCAGAAGACAGATTGCCGACCGACGGCGTCGCAACGACACGTATCGGTGGCAGTGATTTGCTGCCGTTGCTTGACGATGACGATGACATGGATTTTATGTTCATTGATTACAACAGCGAAGGTAACGCTGCCGCAGACGTCTTTACGCAAAAACATCCGGATAGAGACGTTTTTGCACAGAAACAGCGGGACGGCTATGGTGACACGAAATTTGTTGCACAAAAACTAACGGACGACGGTGGGACGAAGACGGCGGCCCGATTGCCGTCACCGCCCGTCGCTCCGGTAGCCAAACCGGCGATTAAGGACGACGTGACAAAACGTGTCGGTCATTCTACACAATCGTACGACAACGGTATGATGCCGTTCAACATCATGAAAGCTGCTCGTCTTGTCGACCGGCTCAAGCCCGGCTTGAGCATGAAGAGGAGTACAACGACGGCGGCATCAAAACGACTGAACGACAAGGGTTCGACGTCGATGGCGTCTAAACGACAGGTGGACAACAGGTCGACGGCGATGGTGTCTAAACTACAGATGGACAATAGGTCGACGGCGACGACGTCTAAACGACAGGCGGACAACAGTTCGACGACGCCTACGTCCAGACCTAAGATCGACAACGGTTCGATGGCGGCGTTGGCGTTCAAAAGAAAAATCCGAAGTCCAGCTAACGACATGTCGCCCATACATCCCCCGAACGGGCCAAGGCGGCGTCCTCAGTTCTCGCAGTCTACTCCCAAAGTTCCCACGCACCCCAAACAACGACGACGAGAAACCGACACCGCTGCTGCGACTATAGTCACTGCCGCCAGCGAAACAGTTAACTCTATGTTGACGTCCAGCAGTGATTCTGACGCTTTCGTTGGCCACGGACGTGACAAAAAGACGACCAGCCCGCGCCGGCGAGTTAAAAAAAAACGACGAGTGAAACCGAAAAAGGTTAGTAACTCAATAATAAAGTACAAACTACAAGGTTTCAAGTAGATTGTTCTTAAAGACGTTTTAATATATATTAAAAATACATTGTTTTGTGTAGTCATTTGAAGATTAGACTATAATTATTATGTATTTAAGTATAATATACGTCCTACTATCCTTAAAATTATATAAGAAATATTTTTCGTATTTATTGGATAATTAATTCAAATGGTTACACATTATATTATTATTATTATCTCAATCACGAGGTACCTACTACCTAGGTTTACTCTGAAGTCATTGAAATAGTTTTATTTTTATATATTTTTTTATCATACAGTTTTAAGGATTATGTTTAAAACTTGTTTGTAGTACTTACTTAAACTATTTTTTCGATTTGTAAAAGTAAAAGTAATAGTTAATTATTTTAGCTTTTTGCTTGATGTTTATGTCTATAACAAAAAGATCAAATAGTTTGGTTGTAATACTTAATAGTAATAATAATATCAATACTTAACTGTGTGAAATTTATAATAATGATTACGCCCACAATATTAACCGTTAAGTTGTATAATACAATATGAGTACTTTAAAAACTTAGGAATTTCAGCTGGGACTTAATTTACCATATTCATAATTTTTTTTACATTTATTTTCTTATAAATTATTATTGTGCCAATTCAATTTTGCCAGTTGAATTTGCTAAATTCATATATATATATATTATATATAGTGGATTCCGTTTAATGTGGGCACGTTGGGACCAGCCATATTTGCCCATATTAAGCGGTTTCCCATAAAAACCGAAAATAGTTCAAAAACACAAACATTTGTAGTATCAAAAAAGTTGTTATTTTGAACACGTGAATCGTACGATTGAAAAAAAATAAAAATATTAGTATAAATTATTATAAAATTAAATATAACATACTAAATAAAATTAATATTTTTAGGAGGGAGGAGTTAAAGTTTAAATGATTATGCTTTTTAATACTTTCGATAAACGCTATCTCATAGATCAGACGAAACCTGATTATATTAGTCTTTTTTAAATACATTTTTTGTGTGTAATGTGTCCATTCTAAGTTCTAACGCTATGATAAAATAAAAATTGCCCACATAAACCGAAAAGTGCCCAAATTATACAGCTTTTTAAAACATTGGTTACTTAAATACATTTGTATTGGAATTAGACCGTTTTGCCCAAATTAGGCGGAATCCACTGTATATATATAATATATGTATAAAATCATGTTGTTGACTATTAATTTCGTGTTTGTTTCATTTGATGTAGAAACTTTTCTTCATCGACGACGAAGCTGATGTCAGCAATTGCTTCGGTGAAGGAAACATCCTCAGTACTAGCTCTGAAGATGACAACGACGACGATGATGAGCAAAATGATTTTGATTCCAGTTTCATCGACGATGACTACGAAAAGTCAGAACCGTCAAAGAGCATGACCAAACAATATTTGCAATCGGTCAAGTATGTGCCATGCAGTGTTCTAATATTTCATATTATTTTAAATTGAGTGTACGCGAAAATAAAAATAAAAGCAGATGTTTTGGAAATCGTGAGTCTTTGTACTCGTATTATACGTTTTGTTTCCGAGTGTTGCGATAAATCAATGTATTGGTTTTACAATTTGTTTTCTTTCTGCGTCCTTCATAATTTTTTCTATCTTCAACTATTCGTCACTTTGAAAATGATTTCTAGATTTCTAGTAATACATTGGTACTCATTAAAAATCAAAAACTTCTCAATAATTTTTAAAATAATCGGTATAAACTAAAAATTTGGTTATGTGTTAATTTTTTTTTTTTAATTTACATTCGAATAAATGATTCTAAATTGACTAATTTTCATATAATTAATTTAGAAATTCTTGTTTAGGGATCAGGCTAATACTCGTGGAGTTTTTAAGATACCTCAGCTGACTGGACATCATTACAACATCGACGTTTACTCTCAGATGGACGATCGGAATATGGATAATAACTACGTAGAGGTAAATGTTTATTAGGTTGATTGTTTAAGCATGCCTATGATTTAACACATAGGATCATAACAAAATGTTGGATTAGTTAAAACTTAAAACTATTTAGCTTTATTTGTGTAAAACGATTTATTTTTCCATATTAAAAATTTATTTCGCTGTAAATCAAAACACTAATATTATTGATTGCAATATTATTACAATATTATTTACACACCGCAGACGAAATTCGATAACTTTTTAAACTAAATCCGTAAAGTGAATACCTACTTTTTCGGTTAGCTTGGTGGTGCTTTTTAGTCGCATATATGTACCTATATTGTGGAGTATAAATTATAGTTCCATAAAAATTGATGAATTTAATGGACTAAAATAATAAAGTAATATTAATTAACGATGTATGATAATGAGTTACTAAATCGTGTTATGATGTTATAGTCTGGCTTACGATTCTAGCTCCTGGCGTGGTATTTTTTAATGGGCGTATTGTGTTTAAACTTATAAAAAATACATCTAATTGTCATATGATGTATCACAATAAAATTAATCAAAAAATAATTCATCAATTATAAAATTATCTGTCATTATAATATCATTATATTATGTATCTACAAAATGTTATAAAATAGAAAAAAAAATCGATTAGCATAAACAATATTAATGAAATAAATTCTAAATTATTATTTAAATGATTGTTTCATTAAATTTATTGCAGGGAGATCTTAGTATATTATTAATAGTTTAATTCCTATTTATAAGTTTATGACGTGGTTAGTTCAAAAAGAATTTGAAATGACCTACTTGAGAATATTATCATATTGGTGATTTAAAATATAAATTTTATAATTTGGTTATACTGGCCCCAATATTGAATAATAACCTATAAGTTCGAGTAGTCGAGTGAACCAGAGATCGACACTGAATCTGCATTAGCTCACTATATATTATTTTAATCTCATCGTATATCGTTTTTATCGGTCGACAGGATTCGTTTTGCGTGGAAGACGCGTCTGACTTAAACAACACTTCGTCGACGACCAACACGAGCGCGCATCGGACGTCGGACGAACGGCCGTCCAAGCCGCCGCCCACACGGAAGCGCAAACGTATAATGTCGCCGGAGAGTACGGACAGCAGCGACAGTTCCGACGACCTGCTGTTCCCTCGAAAGCGCGGCAAAGTGAAGACTTCGTTGAACTTCAGTTGATCGCATTCGGACTACGGATTTTGTACATAATCACCGTCCACCGTTTTGATTCGCCAATCTTTTTTTATCTATTTATTTTTTTCGTGTAAGCTTATTACATCGTAGCGTTTTTTGTCCTATCGTTCATTGTGCCCATTACTGATACGAATATACGATATACTAGTCCGCGATCTCGCCTGATTGTTTATTTACGAGTCGCGGTCGCGACTGACAGCGGCGTATCGCTATCGGTTGTTCATTTTATTTATTTAATTTTTTTTTTTTTATTATCCTATATTATACTTATATACACTGCCATTATACATTCATACATGTTAATAATGTGATTTTTTTGTTTATATATTACACATAATATTTAATTGTTAAATATTTATATGTGATAACCAACAGAATATTGGAAAACGGATACTCGCACGTAACGTTTTGATCATCAAAGTTTTAATGTGATAATAAAAATGAACTTAAAAAGTGACAACCGAGGTTTTTTTTTTTAGATTTATTTCTGATTCGTAGCGAAGCGAATAATTTTGATGTTATAATGACGATGCGTGTTAGTGAGTTTTAAGTTATTGAGTAACGTTTTAAACCAGTACCTATTATTTACTTCGATCGACATTAGTCGTTAGGGATGTCGACAATAAGAAACGTCATGTACTTGCACGGCCGTATCTGAAGGGGAAGGGGTCTATGGGGTCCGGAATTTCACTTCACCTATACGTGCACTCAAAACACCCAATTTTTTTCTAAAATTAATAATCGCCATTTTTCCTGTAAATTATTAAGCAAATCATATATTTTTTTAAATGTTATTTTAATTTTGTTACTAAATCGAAATTCAAATAAGTATTTGTTGAGTTATAATTTGAATAGTCATACTTTGGAAGGTATGAGCGCTAACGGTGCTATAATGATTTAGAAATTATTATAATCATTAATTAATATTAATCTATTAACATTTTATAATTTGTAAAAATTGTAAAAATAAATAATAATAACTAATAAACAAATAAATATAATGAAATATTAAACATTAGTTTAAATACTATTACATCAGTTTTAAAATTCTGTAAAACTATTTTTAAGAACTATATAGTATCTTTAGTATCTATATTATATGTTTATTATACATTTTTATAATTCAGAATCTACTCTTTGGAATTTTAATTTAGGTACATAAATATTTTCCAGGAGAAATCACTTGTTTAATAATTTACAGTAAAATAGGTTGGTTTTAATTTGGAAAAAAAATTTAAGTAAGACACTTTCTAATGGTACAAAAAAAAAAAAATAATAAAATATTATTAATATAATAAATATTTTTATAATTGTTGATAAAGTGTTTGAAAACTTGACTCGTGGTATATTTAAAAATTTCAAGAAATTAAATAAATTCATAGTTGGATAAAAGTATGGATGAGCATGCTTGACGAATAACTCCAAAGTACAAACGAAAATTAGTTGCTAAAATGTTTTCATACAGGAGATACTCTACCAAGTTACATAATTGAATTTAAACAGGTAGGTACCTATATGTAGTTTATAATTATAGATCATATACATCTATTGGCTATATTATACATTTAGCTTAGATATTATTATGTTATATTATAGAATTAGTGCGAATCTAAATTCTAATATATCTAAGCTGTGGTTGTACCTACTGATGTAAAATAAATGTTATGTCTCTCTCTTCCCCCCTCTTCCCAAATAAATTGTCCAAATTACGCTGATGGCACATACTACTAGTCTGAGATGTTTTGGGATTTGGTGTTCGTTGTACAGCACTGCAATTAAGTATATAGGTATATTTAAATTCCAGATATTTCCGATTGCTATCGATTAATAATGTTAAAAAACAATAATAGTCTACAATGTTTGTGAAGAAACATAAAGTATAATAATTAATAATAATAATAATGATGATGACGATAAAAATAATAATAATAATAATAATATAATAATAATAATAATGATAATATAATAATAATAGTAATAATAATCATAATAATCATAATAATAATAATAATAATAATAATTACAATAATAATAATATAATAACACGTTTTTCTCATTATGATAAACGCCAGATATATTATATAGGAGACGAAACACAATATACAGTTGAATATAATAATGAAATATAATATAGATTTATAATTTTATCGGTTATAATATTTAGGTTATTTTTTATTTATTTATTTTTTTAATAATATCGTTCGGCATCACAATGCGGCGCACGTATTGGAACGGAAGTTAAGTCGTCTACAGCTAGAATTTCAATAATTATGAATATTAACATTTGTCCACGTTGAATTGGCAAAACGTACTGTTATGGCCGGTCACGGGGTGACAGATTTCGCAAAAACGCGGTCGTGAAAAAAACGAAAAGAATAAAAAAAATCTGAAAGAAATCGCCTCACGGGTTTCCCGTTTTAAGTATCGATTATTTTGTTGTTGTACCTATCATTTCAGTTTTATTACTCACACATTTTGTTAGATCTCAGTGTTTTTAGACCCTGCATGGCCATTATTTAGGCTTATTAATTTTACCGGCCTTTATTTTT
Source organism: Aphis craccivora (assembly GCA_009835225.1). Lineage (NCBI taxonomy): Eukaryota > Metazoa > Arthropoda > Insecta > Hemiptera > Aphididae > Aphis > Aphis craccivora. The sequence goes on from VUJU01001970.1 coordinate 33,209, forward strand.
TTACTATTATTATTATAATTATATCAAAGTGTTCGAAAACCGTTTCAGCTAGTAACGTTTCTGCACACGACCCGACAGTCGCGAGTCGTTGAAAAACTTTCCGTTCGTGACTTTAACGCGAGCAGATCACGACGCTTTATTTTGTATCTATTCGGGAACTAAACCTATAGTAATTTTGGTATTTTAAAATTTTTCATTTTTTTTTTTATCTCTGCAATCGTTTACGCGGCACGCGTTTCATCGATTTTAACAAAAATGCACCAATGGATTATAGGTATAATAATATAATATAACATTATCATTAGATTAACAGTTCCTATATAGGTACCTATTATATATAATAATATTAAAGTTATTTTTAAATTTAAACTATAATGTTATATTGTAATGTATATATAATATTATGCTTAATGTTTCTAATAAGACTAATGAAGATTCGCAGTCATAGCACATAATATGATGACGTTTTTGCTTTATTTTTTTTTTTTTTTTGCTAACGTCAAACGACAAAGCGATTATCCCTATATATGCATTATAAATATATAATATAATATTAAACATCTACTTTCACTATAATAAGAAGAAAAAAAACATAACGTAAGTATATTGTTATCATTATAATGTTATATAAATAATGTACATAATTTTTAACACACGTGCCAGTGAATATGACTACACACTCGCGCACACCCACACACGCGTATATCGAGGGGTGCGTTTTTCACCGCGGTGCGATTGACCGTCGAGCCGATAAAACTGGCGATAGGGGTGGAACGGTGGGGAGCATTTTAGGCTTTTTGATGTCGTTTCGTCTGTACACGGAGATTTATAATATGTTTATAACTATACCGAGACGAGAGTAAAACTCAGCGCCGCAGCCGGGCGGTGAGGGGGAGGAGTGCGCCCCATATACGATATCGAGTTCCGAATACTGCAGAAGGTGGGTTAGACCGTCATCGGACTATAATTATATACACAATATACGGTTTAATATTGTTTTAAAGTGACTTGGAAATATTTACAACGCGCCCCCGAGCGTATTTAAAATCTACACTGTCGTACGCGCGACATAGATAATCGTGCTCCAGTGGTGTATCTATATCGAATGGTTTAGTGGTGTCACACCTCGGCGGTAATGGTCGTATGTGCGAGTATGTAAGTCATATTATAATAGTTTACATAGGTACCCATGTACAAATAATACTCCTGTGTATAGGCCGACTTGTGTACGATTTACAATATAGTAATATATAGTATATATTGCATGTAGGTCGATATGTCAGCGATATTATTACGCTTTGAGAAGAGATGGGAACGATTATAGTGTCATCGTCGTTGTCGGGTGGTTTTTTTTTTTTTGTTTTTGGTGGGGAGGTGTGGTTTGAAGGTACGGGACATGGCCGGATAAATAAACGGAAAACGCTTAAATGCCATATATATACACTTCATATTATATTATGTACACAGGTACCATTTGTACGCTGTGCGGCGACAACGTACGCGTCCTAAAGTCATATATTATATAAATATAGGATTTAATAGGATAATATAATGCGGGTGTACAGTGGTATACTGTACATATAACATGACGATGTACCTATCGTATACCGTTTGCGAAAAGGTTTGTACAATAATAAATTTGGAAACAAAATCGGAGAGAAAACACGCGGAAAACCGGGAAAAATAAAAACTACAATGAAATAATTTACAAATAAATATAACATTGACGGAGACGAGCAGCCGCCCGCCGGAGAAGTTTTCGGCTGCAGTGTTCGCCGCCGTTGAAGGCTTGAAGCGTCTGCAGAGCTCTTCGGTCGCTTTAAAGGTAAACGCGACGCAAGTTGGACGGAAGCGTTATCACATAACACTGCGGACACAGCTTTTTAGCACCCTGAAACGAACACAGGAGGAGACATATTAAATCGATGTGGTAATATTTTTCTTTTGCCAAGGTCAAGGTTTGACAGGTCTCATATTTTCATTCGAGTCTATCATAATGACGTCGTTACGTCGGTGAACAATACGGCATCGTTTATAATAATAATTCACTCACCAGTATTTGTAGCCAGCACACTTCGCAGTACACGTGCCAGCACGACGTCGACACGACGGGATCCTTGAAATTTCCCTGGAAAAAACGAAAAGTCGATTTTAAAACTGTACGGTGCAAACTTGGTTCATTAAACGAAATAATGCTTAAAACATGTAGAAATATTCTATCAAATCGTATACGACCACACAAATAATGATTTTGAATATTCTCGATGTAATGGCTTTATAATGTATTATATACTGTACAGTGCGTGAAATGCTCATAGAAAATCCGATAACGATAATATTATATTAATGACAGTGCGGGCCCTTTAGGCCTGTTAGGCCCTTTTTATTTAGAATAGTGAAGGGAGTATTGAATCTATATTAACACTGATAACACTATATTACTTGATTCGTTATTATTTTATTAAATATTAAAATTTATAATTAAAATCCGTGCATTAAAAAAAAAAAAAAAATAGAAAGTTTTACTATATTTTACAATAATTCTTCTATTTCTGAGAGTAAAAATGTCATATACATACTACAAAAATTATATAAATATAATTACATTTTATGTATATCACATGAAAGTATTAAATATAGAATAATAAAATATATCATCTAAGCAACTAAGCAAGCTCTTACTGACGTTTTACGCCGTGGCCTCGTATTGAAGTTGGGACAGTGAGAGTGATAAGGTCACGGGCTTTGCATTTGATAGGTGTTGGCAAAGTGTACACTCGAATTATATATATTATAATACACACGACGGTCGTTCTCCGTTTCGCACAAAAATCGCCGCATTCGAGATACGGATATCGAATATTGGATACCGGATATTGTACGCATTTATAGGTGGCTACTTTGTGACACGGAAAGAATAAGGATTTCTTCGGTAATGGTATATACACTCACTTTGCACAATAGACAAGTAAACTTGTCGCTGCCGGTCTTGGACGCCGACTCTAGTTCCCGGATCCGAGCTTTTAGTGCTTCGACGACCTGACCGTTGTTGTTGAACTGTGCACAATACTTGTCGACGTCCATTTTGGGTTTCACAGTCCCTTCGTCTTGTGTGTTCTCCTTTTTGATCGACACGTCCAGCGGCCCGACGTTTTCGCACGAGTCCATCGCCTCCATTGCGTTCGGATCGTTCAGCCTGCACACAACCCCAACGATCGAGTTATTATATTTATTATCGTGATATTATTATTTTACGATTATAACAGATACGTTATATTATATTATTATTATTGTCGAGACGCGTCGTCACAAACGCGTTGTTATATACCTATGTTTTACGTATCATTATCATTGTATAACACAATAATTATGTCGAATAGGTATATGTCCTATACAACAGGCCATACTATAGGTATTAAAGTTACGACGAAGTGCTAGGTGATCGGAAGTGGCAGAATTATGTACGGGCTGCTGAGAATCAAATAATGGTTATACTATAGTGGTGGTGTAATTGAAAGATAAACGGTAAAATAGTTGGAAAAAAAATTGCGTTGCATAGATGACGCCACGCCGGGCAAAACATATTACAAGACGGCGGGTATCGGTGTTTCAATGACCGCGTGAGATGATGGTTTGTCTTTAAGGAGGTGGGGGTGGCGGTAAGTGGAGCTGAGAATAGAAAACAAAAGCATAAAGACGAAAAGCAAAAAAAAAAAAAAATTATAAAGACGAAAACCTAAACGAGGTATCGTTTGTTGGAGGTTTCGGGAAATTTCGAGCGACGGCGCTTACTCGGCGGGTGAAAGTCGGCGACTCTCCGAAGAAGCGGTAGGAGGACGTGACGGGACGATTACGTCCCGTTCGGCGTACTGGTTAGGGCCGTACTTGTTGTATATGCTGCCGCTGCTGCTTCCGCCGTTTTCGTTGTCGTTGTCGTCGACCACCAACACAGCGTCTTCGGCACCGCCGGCCGAGTCTTCGCCACCGGTCGCCGACTGTCTGGGCGGCGGCTGCTGGGCCGGATTTCCGGCGCCGGAACAGTTGATCGGCACGGATGCGGCACCTACGCATATAAATGAAACGGATGATATTTTTAGAAAAAATGATTTTCCATCCACATCCATTTTCTGTAGTGGTATATAGGCATATTATATTGTAGACAGTCGCTAAAATATACAAGATAAAATATATTATAATATATTATAATGTCCAAATAATTATTAAAAAAAAACCACCACGTCACATACTATACCATTATTGAAAATAACCATATATATGTATATGTATAAACTACTCAACAATATGGGCAGTCTCGTTGATTATGTTTTTTTTTTGTGAATAATTCATGTATTTGATATTTTGATATTGGGAAATTCGTGTTGCTTTTAATAAAAATAAATAAGTATATGTAATGTGTACAATAGTGTATACTGTATATATAAATATGTAATCATTGTAATCACACGATCTATAAGATATTTATTTTATGTCATACTCCGAGGACCACCCCTTATTTATATATTGTTGTCGTCTATCCGTTGCTTTATTTTCTATGAATAAATTATCTAGAGGATTTCGCGTAAAACTGTGGTGGGTGGTTGGTAGGCTGTAACTGCAAAGGTTTATGTTGTGGCAGTTAAGTGGTTTCTAAAACCGATATCGTCACCACTCTCAAGCGATATATATATATATATAGTTGTGAAAATATTTAAGTTGGCCTACGATATGATCTAGGATTTGGAATTTACTACGTTTATAAAAAGGGATAATTCTGCGTGATCAGCAATACGTTTTATGAAAATGTATGATTTATTTTAAAATTTATTGGCGTTCATTAAATTGATGTTCATGTTACATCAAGATAAAGTAATCTAAGTATTAAAATAAAAGGACGGAGTGTAAAGAAAAAATTGATATTTGATAATTTATGTGTAGATTATTTGGCAAAAAGTATTTTATGAATCGATTTGCATTTAATTTTCTATGTTAGTCTTATTTTGTAAGATCTATTTTGCAGACAATTTACAATATTAGGATTGAATCATACGAGTAAATAGATTTTGTTTAAAGGACTTGATGTAATTGAGCACAATAAGCTAAATATACCATATTAATGTAACATAGTTAATATACACTGAAATATATATAAACAAACGACATATCAAACTAAGAATATAACCAATTGCAAGATTAATAGATAAAACGACTGATTTAACTGTTGGTGCCAGTATAATATACGTGGAACAGTAAAAAAATGGTTCCTATTAGAAACTTTTAATGTAATAATAAAAAAAAGATAAAATAATATTTTAAGTACCTAATCTGAACAAAAAAATAAAAAAAATAATTATTTTCAAACTGAATATCGATGAAAGTTATGTATTGTATGCAATTATATGTATTCCTATTGTAAATAAATAAAATACATTATAAAATTAAAATTGTCTCCAATTTAGTATGAATAGACAACACGGTGAAATAACAACATATTTTATAGTGCTAGAAACATTGGTATACCACCAAGGATATGTTTAAAATTAATTCATCATTATAATATTTCATTAAAAGGTTTTGTTATAACCGTAAGAAATAAACGATTGTAAAGATCAATTTTAAATCAAACGAAGCAGTATTTTTATTGTTAAAAGAAATTACAAAAATGTGAGGACGAACTTGCAATAGTTAATCATAAAATGTAAACGCGTTTCAAGGAAGAATTGCCGAACAGTTTTAAAATATTAATTCTTCCTTAAATGTTATAGGCGAGTATTAAAGTATATATATATATGTAAACGTATAATTGTAAAGATTTAAGAATACCATCCACGGTGTAGACTTATAATTTAGACACAGAACTAAACATAATTCGTAGCAGAGAGAAAGATAGTCGAAAAGCTGATGGTGAATTAAATGCTGACCATATAGCAAAATCGGGTCTCACCTCTGTTGTATGCACCGCCGTGCATGAGCATCGGCTGCGGTCTCATCCTGTTGTGCGGCTGTTGGCCGTGCCATCCGCTGTTGCTACCGCCGTATACGATGTCGTACATCGTAGTCTCCGTATCGCCTTCCACGTCCACGTTCTCGTCTTCGTCGTCGTTACCTGCGGTCGCCACTGCCGGGTGTCCCTGGAAAATAGCGTTAAAATATAAGTAAAAGCGTCTGGGAACGTCAGTGCCGGTCGTCGTCGTGACAGGATATATTAATATATCAAAATATTGTTTAAAATACGATCGAACTGGTCACTGGAAGGGGTGGCGATGTGTAGCCGAGGCCGGGCGTAGGGCATTTTTATAAATTCAAAAGCCATAAAGAATTCTAAAACTGTTCCGAATGCTCGCATTTAAACGTTATCTAAATTAAATTCCTTCTATATTAAATCGTCTACGCTTTGCAATTAAGAAACGGGCCAAATTCACTTCAAGGCACATAGTAACTGTATAGTGTATATAGGTGTATTTAAAGTGAAGTCATTTTTTACTAAATCTTTAATTCACAAGCAACATTTCGAACAACTACGTAAATTATCTTTTATTTTATAAAATAATTATTAACTGTAAAATAATGTAATTATTATTATACCGGCGATGGTGTTGTATTCAATTTTTAGGCTTTTGAAGTTGCAATTGTAAATTAAAATTTTTAATGAAATAAATTTCAGAGAAATTTCGGAAATTTCGAAATTAAAATGATTACGAGTCATTAGAAATCACGTTTTTGATTTGCCATCAGTGATCACTTTGCAAACCGATGAGCTTTTAGGTCACAACTCATAAATAATACGCCAAACGGAAGAACATAAATAAAACGCTATAAGCCAATATCATATTTTTATACGTACTTTGTTCCTCAGGCACATTTCCACGTGAGCATTCATCTGCTCCTGGGTCGCCGCGGCCACGGGTTCATTGCAGACGGGACAGCAGCATGTTGCCGGCGTCGGCGTCAAAAGCATTTCGTCGGGTTTCCGTTTCCGATTTTTGATCCTCAACCGGTTGTGTCGGTTGGCCTTAACTTTTTGATACGTCTGTATGAACGGAAACGATAATGAAAATAACAATAAAATAATTATATCGTATTTATTATTTAATATGCATTATGTATATATATTATTGAAAACAGCATAGTAACTGTGCACACACACAATATAAATTATAGAATAAACAGTAGCTGAAGAGAGAAATAATGAAAAATCATAAATAACTACTTCGAACAATCATGAAATAAAGAATCGTTGAGGTTTTTAATTTTGAACCTGACGGGGAGACTATAGCTAGGCAGGAAATCGATAAAATATTTTAAATGAAATGTTTAGCATAAGCGTATTTATTAACGATCAAGATGAATAATTATCTACGTTTTGATGAAAGTATAATAATAATGACGTAAACGTATAATATTTTTACGGCGATTAACTTCTAATTTCGTCATTTACATAAAAATCGTAGTGCGTAACAAGTATTATTTAGGTTAATAATTTATTCTATAAGCTATATAATTTAATATTTAATATAATATTTCAATCGTAGAATTATTGAAAAATACCTAATAAGTAAAAACACTTAATTGTTACCGACTATAATTTGATTATGAAACACTGTATAGTGTATATGTGTAAAAAAAATTGTTTCTTTCAAAAAATGTCCTCTGTGAGCTTGGAATAATGGAATAGTCAATAGATCATAAACCGTAATGTAAACCTCGCCTGCAGTTGAGTGAAAAATTGACAATATCTCCAAAACTAGTATCGAGATTTTCGACTTTAATAATTTTTCTTAATTAAAATTTGATGTAGGTAGTTTTAAAATTTTAAAATTTATTTTTGTAAATCATTGACATTTTTTTTTTGTCTCGGAAAATCAGGTTTTAACACAGGGAGGTTTTTCATCTCAATGACGACGTATTGAAAACGTTTTACACTGCAGTCGTCGTGCACTACACTTTTACTACTACGTCACTCGTTTGACAACTAACAGACAGTTAACCGGAGATTACCTACTATACACATGAAAAACTCATACCGGCCCTTGACGGCAATTTAAGCGATAAAGATGATTTGAGAGAAACTCGTCAACGCCGGGCAACGCACAATCTTGTTATAACGATGTGCTGCAAATCCTTGTGTAAATATTTTTCATGTTCACAGGAAACTGTATGTCTCGAAAAACGGATATTCTATAAGCGGAATATCGTTTCCCGGCTCGTAGGTATTTATATAAAAATCGCAGGGGTTGTGAAAACGGTTGGGGACGTTCGAATGATCGCGAAAGGAAAAAGCTAATTCAAACTTTTGAAGAAAATCGTTCAATCGATGGCAAAAATAAAGTCGAAACTATACCAAACCGATATGGATTTGATAACTCCAGAAAATGTACTTATTACTATTATATTATGACTATAGGCTCGCTAAGAAAGGATTTTATGAAATCCGCACTTAAAAACGAGCTGAAATGAAAATTATCGTATCATTTTTATTTATCCACCATGCTGCCTTTGACCGCAGAAATTAAAATAGGTATTACGATTGCAGTAGACCTGTTACGGTCAAAACAAGTTAAACGCCTACACAGGCGTGCTAGAAAAACTGCGCGATTTACGCACAATTAAATCAACGGCGGATCGCGTTTAAAATAGATCGAAATAATTTTATTCGCCACTGAGAACACAATATTATAATTTAAAGATTAAATTATATAATAATATGCGGAAAAACCAACCTCCCATCGGCCGTGCAGCGTCGCGTCCCTGCTGCTGCCGCCAGCGACCGGCGACAAACGGCCGCCGTCCCTGGAGCACACCATGAGACCGTGCACGTGGTGACCGTCGCCCTGCAGCTTGTCGGCCGCACCTCCTCCCCGGTGCCGGCGTCCGGCCGCGGCCGCTTGCTTGTAGAGCCGTTCCAGTTCCCATATGAAGTGCGACTCGAGCTCGTGGGCCGTGCGGAGCGCCGTCCCGCACACGGGACAGCAGCCCGCCGCGGCCCCGGACATCTGCTGCAGCTGTTGGCCGCCGCCGGTCGAAGATTGCTGCTGCTGCTGCTGCTGCTGCTGTTGCTGTTGCTGTTGCTGCTTGATCGACGACCCGTTGTTGTTGTTGTTGCTGTGATTGTTGTTGTTGTTGGCCACGGCCGCGGCGGCCGTCGTCCCGGAGACGGCCGTCGAGCCGGCACCGCCGTTGGCCGCCGGCGTCGGCGTCCCGGCCGTCGACATGGGCGGCGACAGTTTCTTCCCTGCGGAACAACCAAAAATGTCGTTAAAATCGAAAAACGGCGGTCTGGCCACGGCGGCCGGCACCAGCCGCAGCGGCGGCGGCCGCGGTTGCGGATGACGCGGCTGCTGCGGCTGTCGAGCGCTGGTGAAATCGGTCATCGCGCGGCGGACACTGTCGGCGACTAACTGACTCCGGACGCGCGCTCCGACAATACGCGGTAACGCGATCACGCGCGCACGCACGCACGTCACACACACACACACCCTGCGCCGCCCAACCCTCGTCGGGCACAACCCTCCGACGACGATCGCGCGTACCTACAGGGTGCTTGTCGGCGCGTATGCAGCGCTGCAGACCCACAGCAGATGCTGCCTGTGCATGGGCGGAGAGAACTTCTATAAGTTCTATATATTATATGGTATCATCGACCTTTATCCCTGGCTAGTACATATATAGTACGGGTATATATATGGTCGCGCGTGCAGTGTAAATGTTTAATAGTAGTTAGTAGGTAATAATAATTATTATAATATCCGTCGCGTATAACTAGAGGAAATGGCGCAGCGACGATTACCTACGCGTTTCCGTTCTGCACTGCAGCATCGCGACACGGCGATCATAACGCACCGAGAGGTATTATTACCGCGATATACCGCGGTGTAACCTGCACCCAGCTGTATATACGCAATGACAATATGATAAATATATAATATGTGTTATACGATATAGGACGGGGTATTAAACGCTCTGGACGACACTGTAATAATATAGTATAATATGCTCGCGACAATGCGCCCGACGACCTAACCTACCCCACCGCTAACCCCTCGATCCTGCAACTACCACTCTCGCCCGCGATCGACGGAGCGGCGTGGTGGCAGTGGTCCCGTCGCAAAGTCACACAGCGTCATCCCCATTGTTGTCCGCCGTCAAACTCGGTACCGGGTTTTTATCTTCCCCCCCGTCGTGTACGCACGCGATTATCGTCCTGTGTATATATAATACATATTATATATGGCACATCATATCATTATACTATATACATAATATAATGCACACACACTCGTATATACGCGTTTGTCGTGCACATAGGAGGTAGGTCGTCGTGGAATATGTATTTTTACAAACGCGGGCGCGCACACACACACAGACGGTACACACGATTTTTATAAGAACTGAATGACGACAAAAGACGATGCCGAAGTGTACGTACCGTACGGTAGACGCACACGGGTCGTATAAAAAGGAGCACAATGCTCGCGGGCATATTATTATTGTTCAGCGCGAGAGGAAATTCCGCCGCCGACGAACCCTCGTCCCAGCCGGTGTGACGCCAACCGACGACCAGGTGTACGTATACATTGTAATTGTCAGTATATATGTATATAATAATAATAATAATAATATGGTGTCATAAATCTGTGTATAGTTATAGTTAGCTGTTGTAGGCTGCAGGTACTCGGTCGGCGTTGGACCTTATTCGATGTCGCGGCGCGTCTTACGCTCCGACAGTGCGGTGAGTGCGGTTCGGCTGAGTTTTGTGACGCGAAAATTGCATTGGTTTTTGTAACACACCGAACAGTTTTTACAGCGGTCTTCGAGTTGCACAAACTCCACACACAGGACCTCCCACACGACGATCCGTCGCTCGGACGCATTCCAAAATGGGATTATCACTTTCGTAGTCGACTTGAAAACTGCACTCACACCGTACAATATAGGTACACCTATATATAGTACAACGTCAATAGGTATATAGTATTATTTACCTTTTATTATTATATGACGTATTCACCTGCCCGTGAGCATATGTTGGACGAGTACCTGAGATGGCGGTCCGCGAATCGTGACAAAAATATAGAATATTATGTATATAAAGGAAGAAACGACGGATGTGAAATATTTCAAATTTTGAGGAGTCCGTATAGCGGCAAGCGACGTGATTGAGAATACATAATGTATCGTATAATGTGGAGGTACTCTCCGCTGCAGACAATTCAATATTATTTTTCAGACCATATACTTGAAAATAACAGACTTGTTGATTTATCGATTCCAGAAAAATATAATATGTCGTATTATATACTTTTAACTATAAACTCATACGTATAATGCGCGCTTTATAATTTGTTTATATGTGATGACAATGATGCCATTATAGGCACCTCCTAGCGATCATTTAATGTTACCCTGTGGTGGTGCCGCACTGACCGATATATTCTCATAACGCCCAACTTAAATTAATAATTGTATAATATATAGAAATATTTTTTACCGCAGTAGGTAGAACAGTTGCTACGTGCTCTGATGACTTATACATTAAATATAATACACGTAGATGACAGAACGATATAATACACAAGCAATACCAAAAGTATTACCATAACACCAAACCCAAATATGTATAATGAATAATATTTCGTAGAATTCATAAATAATATAACGGAAATATAATGTTATAATAAAATTACAATATGTAACCGTATTGTCACACGGTCACATACAAGCATCATCGCACGCACGCTTACGATCCGACGGAAGTTATCGGTATTTGATTGACGCACATAGATCTGTGGATGACGCAAATGCGTGGGTATAACGGATGCACGTGCACTGAGCAACAGGGACCAACCGGTACCGCGGGGGTCAC
>VUJU01001971.1:0-23129 GCA_009835225.1 Aphis craccivora
ATAGATATTTTTCTTACTTTTAATTTAGATGATAATCAATTCACTTTATTATTAAAACTTGATAAGTAGATTGTTGTATATTTGTAAGACGCAGACAGACATATGTGTTTTTTTAAGTTATTAAATTCTAATAAAAACAATAACAAAAATTATTTCAAAATGATCTACTATAATTTTCACTCTTAATACAAATTTTAATTATTTTTTTGTTATTAGTTCAGTCCCATTTACATAACTTTTAACAATAATGTAATGTACATAAATATTAAATAAAAAATGAAAGACTAAACAAGCATTTAACTATGTTTAATTTTTTTATATTATATAATGTAATATCAAAATGATTTTAAAAAGTCTGTTTTAGAAACATTTCAACAAACAAATGGAACTGGGCAATATAAATATTTGGAAAACAAAATTTAGAATGGTTATAAAATCTGTAAGATTTATTATAATGAATGTATATCATAATAATAATAAGAACATATTGATTGAGGTTTGTAAAAATGTGATATTTATTTTATTAAATTTTGCTGAACTAGTATAGCACGCAAGAGAAAATATATTATAGTATTTATGCAGTTTTTGCTCTGATAGCTGCACGCTTTCCAGTGACGGCCTGTAAACAAAAAAAATTAATTAATTAAAATAAATAATAAATATATAGGATATTCTAATAACATCTACCCTGCATGCCAAAAAAAAAAAAAGAAAGAAAATATTATAACCAGCAGGTAAAAATGCTCAAATGTAAAATTAAAATAAATCGAAAAATTTAATGTTTTATAGATATTATGTAATGCAATTATTGGCATTATTCTAGTATGTGACCTACTGGGTTACTGTCTATTGTATTTTTAAACAAAAAAAAACTGAGATAAAAATATAGAAGTTTGAAACTTCATTAACTAAAGTAAAGTTAATCCTGGAGAACTTAAACTCTATAAACTATAGTGATTAAAAATCGTGGCATAGTTTGAAAAGTATTGGCTGTATAATATATTTAATATTTATTTAACTTTCAATTGAGGAAAAAATGTCGTAAATCCTGCAAATGAAGCTACAGAAAACAATGTTTATGATCAATATTAACATTCAAGATATTAACAAAAATTAATGAAACTAATGCAAATCTATAAACATCCTATAACATCCTATTCAATTAAAAAAAACCTAATTGACCAACGGCTCAGTAATAACTTCTAATATATTTTTGGGAAGATGATTTTATTCAATGTCATAAATTAAATATGAATTATATTATTTTTGTTCCCATTTATCACACATTGGACCGGTGCCCACACATTAAATAAATACCAAATAAAAATATTTAATTCAACACAATTTATTCAACAACAAATATCCTATTATCTGTTGTTTAGTAAGTTAAAGCTTTTATATAAAATAAAGCTATTAAACCGGTTAATTTTTATTTAAGCTTTATCAAATAAATCCTAGTTAGATTTATTACTAAAACAATAAATAAGAAATAATAGTAAGTGCATTTCTTACCTGGAAACCAGATTTAATACTGGCAACAGAACATCGAGAACCACAAGTTTCACATTGTAAGAAAAACAAACGGGTGTCTTTCTGCAAGATAGTTTCAGGTGAACGACATGTATGACAGGTAACATATTCTTTAATATATCTCCTGAGGACATTTTCAATTTGTTTTTGCTGGAAACGACCTTTGATTATAAGCTGGCTATTACCGTCCACTGAACCACTAGTACCTAATTCAGCTAATAAGAAATCTAACAAATGTTTAGGCTGACGATGTAACCTAAATAAAAAAAAAAAATTATTAAAAACATATAGGTAATTCAAAAATTAATTGCTTAAATATATGTTCTTACGTTTTGCATATTTCTGTAAAGTTTGCAAACGATGTTTTTTTGGTACCTATCCGAACTACCTGTGGAGGGCGCATAACAAACTTTTGTTTTTTACCTGCAACCATATCAGGATTTTTTTCTCGCATTATCTCAAATACTCTAGTTAAAAGTTCATCATATGTATAATCACGATCAGAACCAAACCACGTATGACTTTCACCATCAGTTGCTAGAACAAATATATATATTGTTGAATAAAAGAACAGTAAAAATGTACAATAAACATGTAATAAACAGTAACTGATTTAGTTTATAAATTATTTGCACTTATATAATTAATATTTAATTAATTAACAATTCAAAACATAAAACTAAATACATTTGAAAATTATATTTTAGATAACATTATTAATACATGAATTTTACACGTTTTATTTAAAATAAAACAAGAAATATGAGAAATTATTATTCATTACTATTGTTATTTATTAAAAGTTTTAGGTTTTTGAGCCCAATTGGTCTTTAAAGGTTTTTAAATTAAGTGTAGAGTATACCCGCATATTTGATAGTTTACTAAGCTTTTTAATATTTATTATGTATATTAATATTATGGGATATAGGTCGAGAATATATCTATGATTTCCAAATGAGGAACCAAATTTGAATGGATTTACCAATTTTTATAGAAATACTAATAGATACCTAGTTGTTTCAGATTAAATAAAAAAGTTCTCTACACAATAACTTTAACCTTATCAAAACCCTTACCAGACTCAAAATTCCACTGGCCATCGTTTAAGCATGTAAATTTGAATAAAATCACATAAAGGATTGTCAACCTTATTATAAGAAAAGTAGAAAACACTTACTGTCATCAAATTTGTCACCTTTCTTATCCATTTCTTCAGCAACTAATTCATCTATATCTTTCTTCTTTTTCTTTTTCTTTTTTGTTTTTGAAAAGTCCATATTTAAGTCAAAATCATCCTGAAATTTCAACAATAATAATTAAAAACAATATTTATAAAATGAAATAGAAAAACTAACATCCATAGCTTCTCCTTGGCCATCACCATTTTCCAATGTTGTTGATGTATCAGGTAAAGCACTTTCTAAATCATCTAAATTTATTGTGACCTTTTTTTTCTTTTTCTTCTTCTTACCGAAGTTATCAAGATCCAGGTTTCCATCTATAAATACAATTTACATAAACCTTTTTTTCCAAACATAAATACTATTACTTATTAGTTAGAATAGTAGCATAGATTAAATTTATTAATTTTAGCAAATATGATTAATAAATTATTGGTTTATACATAGAATTATAAAGTTTGAGAGATTAAGAGACTAGATTAATTAGATATATATTATCCATGAATGCCTACAATTAAAAATTAAATGGAAGGATAACCTGGTATTAAAATATTTAACTTCATCTTTTATTAGAGTTTAGGTATATTTCAATATACAATTAATACCTACTTGAAAGTTTCAAATTGTTGTTATTCATGATATCTCATTAAAAAAATTGTAATAGTTCTCAATAACAAATACTAATATATCTATAATGTTATATAACATATATATAACTACCATCAAATTCATCAGGATCTGGCCCAGGTTCCTGGTTTTCTTTATCTAATGTTTGTTCGTTTATACCATCAAGGCCAGATTCAGAAGCTAAAGCACTGTCCAAGTCAAACTTCTTCTTCTTTTTCTTCTTCTTAATGGAAGGATCAAATAACTAAAAATTAAAATATATTAAATGACAGTTAACATATACAAAATAAATTTCAATGATAATCAAATAATTGTGATATAATAATGGGCATAATATAAGGTTATGTATCTTTACTTAGTATTTCTCATTTAAATTTAAATTTCAATTAATATACATTATATTTAAAGAGTTAATAAAATGTTAATATGATTTTGTATTCTCTTAAAATTATTTTCCAAAAGCATACATTCAATATACACATACAATTTTAATTGTAGGTAATAGGTAAAACAAAAATAGAGTTTTGATTTTATCTATACCAGAAAAATATTTATTTAAATAACAATCCCAAAGACAAGGATAATTAGTATTTTAATATTCCATTAGATACATAAAAAAAAAAACATTTGAGAGGTGATACATATTTTGAAAGTTTAGACTTTTTGGCCAATGTTTAAATTAATGACAATATTATTTAACATAGAGAACGAAAAATTTTTAAATAACAATATTATTAAGGTACACTTACAGCTTCTTCTTCAGTCATTTTAAATTTAATATTCTTTACTTCTTTATAGCTATTTAATATAATATAAAATTGAGATTTGTAAAATATTGGACGAGTTAAAGAGAAAAATGTGGCAACTACTGTAAATAGGTACTAATGTGTGTGGAAAAATGTTGCATCAGCCCCAACTAGCCAATGTGGCCAATGGACGGAAATCGTACGATATGTTTTATCGATACAACTTTTGAGATATTGATAAAAAAATGTTTATAATATAAAGTATAGACTGAAACTAAATCAACACAAATGATTTGAGTGGTAATTAATGAAGTTTAAAGGTGAAAAATATTTAATTTAATTTAAAAATTATTATAAGTATTACAATATCAATTAAGCGGATATGCAACGGGATAACATTGTTATTATAGTGGCTAAACTGTGTATTTTTATCTACTTTTTTTTTTTTTGTTATTATCGCAAAAAAAAAAGAATAACAATAAAACAAAAGAATATTTGTACTGGAGGCCTGTCAAAATGGAAATCCGGAAATTGTCATTTTCTTGATCATTTTAATTATATTAACAACTCAAAAAAACAACATCCATTTGATAGATACCTCAAAATTTTTAACTATTTATTAAATGTAAAATAAGCCAAATTTTATGCCTGTGATCAAATATTTTATAATTCTAATAGTATGTATACACTCAGCTACACGG
This sequence comes from Aphis craccivora, assembly GCA_009835225.1. NCBI lineage: Eukaryota > Metazoa > Arthropoda > Insecta > Hemiptera > Aphididae > Aphis > Aphis craccivora. The sequence goes on from VUJU01001971.1 coordinate 4,786, forward strand.
TCGTTGTGCTCTTGATAATCACCAGTAATATTCAAGGTAAGCTATATCTTTTACCTGTATCTAGCTATATTTTGATTAAATTCCTTTAATGTTAGGCAAGCGTCTCAGCCAATACGTGTCACATTATGAACCTGTTACATATGATCATCAACACTTGGCCCAAAGTCATGATAGGGCCAAGCGATCAGTGACTAATAGTGATAGCAATGTGCATGTAACATTTAAAGCGCATGGCCATCACTTTAGACTCAGACTTCGTCGAGACACGGAAACATTTTCTAATGCCATGGAAGTGTTAGATAGTTCTGGTAACCAGATACATCCTAATCATTTAGATACTTCACATATATATCATGGACATATTGTTGGTAAGTTATTTTTTTTGATTGTTACTATTTAAGATTAATATTTATTCCACAATATTAAACAATAATATTAACCTATTTTCAAATGTCTTTTTAATTAAATAATTGTCTTAAATATCTAGAGAATTTTTCTTAAGTAAAACCAAATTAGGAAGAAAATAATTAGCTTGTATAATATACCTACAAATTTATATTTACATTAATACATTTTAATAAAAAATAATCTTAAATTTTTTAAGATAAAAAGTAACTATTGAAAACCATTAGTCATAATATTTATAATCTGTTGAAAATATTGTTTTATCTTGAAGATAAATATACTAATCGTTTTGTTAAGTTATTAAATGGTTGAATTATTTTTTGTATAATTTATTATTTAGGTATCCAATTTTGATCTTTTTTTTTAGATTTGTGTCACTTGTAATTATTATGTATTAATTTTTCGATTGAAATTATAAATATTATATTACCCATTAACTAATAATAAATATTTATTCATGTCATGTATATCTATATACTTCGTATTTATAAAAAAACAAAAACAAAAAGCTTAATAAATCATAAATATTTTTAAACATTCAGAATGTTTACAGTTAACAATGTAAATCATTACATAGTAGTATTAAGCACAATAATATACATATTAGTAATTATGTTGTGATATTTAATAATTGTGTAGCTTAAAAGGATGACACAATATGTGTTGTCTCTGTCTTATATATATACGTATAGTAAATTTATGTTTAACAAAATCAATTTTGTGTTGTTAGCTTTAATATTAGAGTGATTAGATATACTATACAACTCAATTAAAGTTAAGAACATTATTTGTGTTTTTATGTTGATTCAATTTTTAAGGGAGTTATGAATAAAGTAAGGCAGTTTAAAAATGCTCAAAACTTGTTTGAATACTAAAAAATTTAAAAATTGATATACAAATTATTATTATATTTAGGTTCATAATATTTCAACTCAATATTTACTGTAAGATACATACAAAATTGATTCTGCTTAATGTAAATTTATTTTGCTTAACCTTATTAATAGATAAAGTTGTGAGTATTATGTCTTAAGTTATATATAATTTTAATATTTTTATAGATGTAAAGGTTATATACTTATCCAATATCAATAGCTATAATTATAAAATGTAATTACTTAATATACAAATGATTCTTATTTGTTAAAAATCTTGATAACAAAAGTGCATAACCTTTAGAATACTAATTGTTCATTTTTATTAATTCCTAAGTTCAACAAACTGATTAATTTCAATTACTTGATTAATTTGTAATTTTTTAATTAATTAATTTTAAAATGAAAAAAATAGTATTTTATATTAGTATGTGTATGATTTTTAATAAAATCTTCAACAATTTTCTTCTTATTTATTAACAGATGAAGCCAACAGTATAGTATTTGGTTCAATAATTGATGGAGTTTTTGAAGGAAAAATCATATCACCAAAAAAAGGAAATTATTATATAGAAAAATCTAGAAAATATACTCATCCACATGGTCACCTTAAAGACAGTGATAATTTTCATTCAGTTATCTATAAAGAAAATGATGTTGACAATCCATATCATAACTCTTCTAGTAAGTTGTACTAATTTGAAATTAATGTTATTAAATTTTAATATAAAAATAACATATAACTTTATACTCTTAAAATATTTCAGGTCATTTTAGTGGATGTGGAGTTACAGGATCCACAAAACAAAGTATGGAAAATATTCAGTATTCTGGTAGTCCTTGGAATATTCAACAACAAGATGAAGAAAGGCCTGCATATAAATATACAAGACAAGCAGCTGACAAGCACCATCATGGACCTGTTAGAACAAAACGTGCTACTAAACCTAAAGAAGAACGCAATACTTGTTCATTATTTATCCAAACTGACCCTTTATTATGGAAACACATTAAAGAACAAGTATTTAATTAAACATGATATTATTTATTTATGTATGTTTTTTTAAAAATAAATTCATTTTTTATAGGTTGGTTATGATAAAACAAAAACAAGAGAAGAGATATTATCATTAATAGCACACCATGTAACTGCAGTGAATTATATCTACAGAGATACTAAATTTGATGGGCGAATTGAACACAGAAACATCAAGTTTGAAGTTCAAAGAATTAAAGTAAATGATTGTACTTATTTGTAGATAAAAGTTTTTCTCAAAACTTAAAATATTTTGACAGAAGTCAAATATTTTTATTTATTTTTATTGTAAATGCATTTTTAATGGCTTTTTAAAATGTTTCTGGAATAAATAAACTAATATAAGTAAATGTATTACTATTGTTATTTAGATTGATGATGATGAACCTTGTGATCACAAATGGTCCGGAGAACAAAATCCATTTTGCATGGAAAATATTGATGTTAGTAATTTCTTAAATTTACATTCTTTGGGGAATCACGAAGACTTTTGCCTAGCATATGTTTTTACCTACAGAGATTTCACTGGAGGAACCTTAGGTTTAGCATGGGTTGCTAGTGCATCTGGTAAATACATTTATTTATTAGTAGAATAATAACTATGTCACCAATAAAAAGTTTTTTTCAAATATTAAAAAAGGTTTAGAATTGTGATCATGAAATATTATATTTACTTCATTTTTCATCAGGTGCGTCTGGTGGTATTTGTGAAAAGTATAAAACATATACAGAAACTATTGGTGGTTTATATCAATCAACTAAACGTAGTTTAAACACTGGTATTATTACATTTGTAAACTATAATAGTAGAGTTCCACCCAAAGTTTCACAGTTAACCTTAGCCCATGAAATTGGTCATAATTTTGGATCACCGGTTTGTAAAACACATTAAGTGAAAAATGTCTATTATTTTAAAAATGATTTTATTTACAGCATGACTATCCTTCAGATTGTCGACCAGGTGGTTTGAGTGGCAATTATATCATGTTTGCATCTGCAACTAGTGGTGACCGTCCAAACAACAGTAAATTTTCTTCATGCAGTATAGCTAATATCAGTAGTGTATTAGATGCTATACAAGATAATAAAAAGAGGAATTGCTTTAAAGGTTTGTATAAATTTTTTTTTTCAGTTTTCAGTTTTAACCGACGGCGTCGTGGAAGTATTGCGAAAGCAGTTCCCGCGGCGCCAAATATAAATAATAATAATAAATGTTTCTACAAAAATTAAATACTAACTATAAATACCTATACAGCCAGTGAAGGAGCATTTTGTGGTAATAAAATTGTTGAAAATGGTGAAGAATGTGATTGTGGATATGATGATGATGAATGTGATGATAAATGTTGCTATCCCAGGCAAGTTGCTGATCGAGATAGATTCCGTAATATCTCAGCTAGAGGTTGTGCTCGCAGAGCACAAACTGAGTGCAGGTATGTATCAACATAAACTATTAATTATTAATTAATAACTGTTTTTATTTTAATATTATTTAATTTTTAGTCCTTCTCAAGGACCCTGTTGTTATGCTGATACCTGTCGTTTTATTCCATCTAATCGATTAGTTATGTGCCGTGGAGAAGATGTTTGTAGTTATAGTTCTTATTGTGATGGTACTACACCAGAATGTCCGGTACCACCCCCTAAACCTAATAAAACTCGTTGTAATGAGGGAACACAGGTTTGTAAATAAAGTTAATTATAAACTAGAGTTAAATTTATAATTTTACTATATTTTTTTTATTTAAGCTTTGCATTAATGGAGAGTGTACCGGGTCTATTTGTTTGGAGTGGGGTCTAAACGAATGCTTTTTGACATCACAAATTATACCCAACATTGACAAACGCAAGTTGTGTGAGTTGGCTTGTATGAATGGTACTGATTTACAAACATGCAGGTCAACTAGTGAATTTGCTGCTGCAGTTAACTTACCTCTTGGTGGCATTAGTTTAAGGCCTGGATCACCATGTGATAATTTTCAAGTAAGTTATCAAAAATTACTTTATTATTATGAAATTACTTAATAATATAATTTCTTTAGGGTTACTGTGATGTATTTTACAAATGTAGAGCAGTTGATGCCGAAGGCCCATTAGCGAGATTAAAAAATATGCTCCTCAACAAACAAACACTTCAAACTCTTCAACAATGGGCTTTAGTAAGCTTTTTTTAATTTATAAAAACCATATTAAATAAAATAAGAACCAGATCCATTAATTGTTCTCTATTGAAATATGTTTTAAAAATTGTGTTCTTGATTTGAAGTATAATAATTAATAATATATTAATATTATCCACAAATACTAGTTATAAGATTAATAGGTAGTCTTAGGTTAGGTAATAAGTAATCTTTCGATATTAATTTAAATGACATACAATATATTTTCATTTTTTAGGAGAATTGGTGGGCTTGTATGCTTATGGGTGTTACATTTGTAATTATAATGGGAGTATTCATAAAATGTTGTGCAGTACACACACCATCGTCAAATCCTAAGAAAACTCCTGCTCGAAGATTTAGTGAAACATTAAGGCGGCCCATTACCACTTTACGTAGAATGGTAATTTATTAATATTCCAACCATTATTTTGTACTTAAAACTAAAACTATGTTTTTATACAGCGGCATAATCCTCAAACATATGTGTCACAATCCAGATCAAGTAGAGTTCCAGCTCATGGATATGGTGAGGGTAGAGGTCATTATTATGCACCAAGAGGTAGTACATAATTGGAATAATTTTGTATACCGGTCTTTAATTTTTTATTTTACAGCTTCTGCACCCCCTGCACACGGTCATTCGGATCGCCGAAATGCATTTCCAATGAGGCATCAGCCACAGCATAAAGTGTGATAGTAAGTTTAATAAGTTTATTATTACAAATCATAATTATTTTAAAATCATATTTAGAGGTGATATGATCCAATTTCAATTAGAAACATGACCAAACTTACAAATCTTATTAAAAAAAATTTAGGCAACTTAATTTTCTTTTATATTTTTGAACTTAATAAGTCTTTTGGTTAATGTGTTAATATGTAATATTAAGGATATATTTTCCATCATCTATTACCATTATCTTTTTATACTGTATCTGCTGTATTATTTGTTAGCATAATTTGATTATTCTCTAACAACTATCTCTATTTTAATAATAATTGGTTTTTTAGCTTTGAAAATGTGAAATAACTAATACTACATTATAGTTGATTCACCAACACAATATTCTTAAGATACTTGAAACTAAATATTATCACTATAGCATCATATTTATATTTCAATTAAAAAAAAGTGGGCAAGTGGGTACCGCTCTGCTATACATTAGGTGCTGTGTGTGGATCACTATTATGTATTATAATAGGAGTGTTCAATTTGAATCCAATGATAGTTATCATTGTATACGAAAAACGATTCTGAACGAAGATGATTTGTCAGCGAATTTCCAGTGGTTGGTCAAAAAGGTGGTTTGTGTTTTAATGGCCTGAATACACCAAAATTGAAGTTCTTTTATAATTGTTGTAAGCTAAACTTATGAAAAATCTTGTATTAAATTTTCATCTCTTAGCTACTTATACAAACATTTTTATGAATTATACCTACAAAATAATTTGCAAATATTCATGATTTTGACGAATTTTTATCAATATTTGAACTTCAAATGATAATAAAAAAAAATTGTGCCTATGTATTCTTATAATTTTTTAATCACTATAAGAATAACTTATGAGGAACTTTGTATTAAACTTTCAAGTATTTTGATTGGGCCAAAAAAATGTTGTCGACACTTCAAAAAAAATTTTTTCAGAAAAATTGAAAATTTCAGTTGTCTATAAATAGCTCAAAAAAAGTTAAAAAATCACGTTAAGAAACGCCAATATAAATAACTGGTACAATTTTCAAGTATCTACGACTTATACTTTTTGAATAATAACAAATATTTAGAATCGTTTGAGGATAAATCGTTATCGTTATGATATTTCGTAAAAATTTAAAATTCAAACGCACTTAAAATTTTTCCTATAATGATGCTTTGAGTTTTCTTTATAGATACTTGAAAAAAACTTATTGAAAACTTAGTGTTGTATTTTTAATCCTAAGTTATAAACACAAACAATTTTATGATTTTTTAACTACAAAATCACTTGCGTTTCGACAGATTTCGTAAAAATTTAAACAACTAACGCTTAATAAAAAAAATAATTGTGACTAACGATTTTTTATTTTTTTTAGCTACAATAAGAACAATTCATAAGGAACCTTGTATTAAATTTTCAAGTGTTTTTGGTCATCCGACATTTTTTTATTGACACTTCAAAAAAAATTCTCATAATAATCGAAAATTTCTATGGTCTATAAATAACTCAAAAAAAGTCACAAAATTTAACTGTATCTATATAACACCGACATAAACTCTTAGTGAAAATTTCAAGTATTTACAGTGATTAGTTTTATGAATTACAACCATATAAAAAAATCGATTTGATCGTAAATGTGTTTTGCGTTAAAATTCTCGTTTTACCGTCATTTTTTGAAAACTGTTGGAAAATGTTTTCTTATGACCTCTATAATGCACCAAGGATATTAACTTTTACATCGGAAACCACCCCCAAAGTTTGAAATTTGAGCATTATTTGGACTAGTTGTATGCTATACATACACAAAAAAAAAAAACACTTCATTAAAATCAATACATTCATCACTTCGTTCAGAATTTAAAAGTTAAATTCACCAGTGATAAATTTAATTTGGGTTTAATAATTCAATTCTATATACAATAAAATAATGGTATTTACCAATTTACCAATCTAAAATTATTATTTTAAAAAATTTGCCTATTCTTGAGGGAAAGGGTGGATTGGAATCAATACTTTGTCCAAAATGAGAACATGCCAATTATGCTAATTTTATACTTAATACAAATTTTCATAAGATTGGGGTCCTTTTTTATAATGTCTATTGTTTATATATAAAATGCTATAAATAAAATACTTAATCAATTGTTATTTATATATATATATATATATATGTTTTTTATTTTAGTTGTCAAGTAAGTTTGGCAGCCCTAAACCAAAAAGTTGATAACGTCAGTCCGAAGTATTCGGTAATCTTATCATCATGGTTAGAAACTATTAAATTAATTTATGTATTATTATTATTTTTAATTTTTGTACATAGCCGAATGGAACCAAAGTGATTGAATTTATATAAAACTTTATAGTTGTACTTGTACAATCACCCTATGTGAGGTGCTGATCACAGACAAAGGCAGTATATAATTTGACATTTATATATAATATTTTTTTCATTCCATACTATAAGCATTTTTTTAACAAATTTTTATGACTTATGTATCTCATGTTATATCAATATTGCACATATTATATAATACCTTTTTATTTATAAAGTTCCTTAACTATGAATCTAGAATCAAGTAAATTACTATAATGAGACACTTACCAATTTTTATTTAGGTTGAGTTTTTGTTTCTTTTAATAATAATTATTAATTTATGTTTTATAATATATTGTGAGTAAAAAGAAATTGAAAAAATTAATGAAAGTTTAATTGTTTTATTTGATATGATTTTTGCTCATTATTTTACCATTATTATATATCATGTATATTTTTTTATACCATCTGCCTTTGTTTGCATGATATTTTTTCCACCAAATATTTTATTTATATAGAACAGAAAAATATTTATATAATTATTAAATATCTTCCTAATATTTATGTAACACTTGAACAAAATATTACCTACTTAAAACTATTTGTTTCACAACTACTCATTATTTTATCATAATAAATTAGTCTAAATGTATGAAAAATATATGTTTTATTAAAAAGACAGTTTTTAATATATAATATATACATATACATAATTATGAATTAAATGTGTAATGTATAAAATAATAATAATATGGGGCGTCCTTAAAATATTATGGTTGTTTATCAAGTAATTTATTTATTAAGTTAAGTTATTTCTAATACTTTAGTTAAAAACTATAGAATTTACTCAATTTAGTTATTTAAAATTCTTTTTTATGGGCGCCTTAAAAATTTGACCATAGTTTAATTAAGTTACTCTTACAACATTTTGTTTTCCTACATTAATAAGCTTATACATAATTTTAAGCTTCTATTGTTTCATTGACCAAATTTTAAAAAATGTTAACTGCCCTACCATTTTAGTTTTACTTTATTTTTACTATTTTATTTTATAAATTAATTTTTTTTTTTTAATAATTTTATGACAAATATTATTGTGTTTAACTGGTTTGTTGTGCTATTTAAAGAAAACTGGCCAAATGATAATTGTTTTTATTTCTATTTATAAAAAAAAAAAAAACACTGGACATAAATACATATAGGTACTAAGGTACTAAAAGTTTGACCTATATCATATTATGATAAATGAACAAAAGTGAGATGAGTCGGTTTGAATTAGATATATATGATGAAATATAAGTTTTTAACCATTTTCCAGATTGAGTATATAAAAATAAGTGTATATAAATGGTTTATATATTATATTAATGTATATTAATGGTATGATCACATTTACTATTCATCAATCATCAATATTTCAATTTTAGAGTTCTCTTAGAGCAGCGGCTCTCAAACTGTGCTCTGCGGAGCCCTAGGATTCCGCGAAACTAATCTAGGGGCTCCTCGGCCACATCTTAATTAAGTACATATATTATTACTCGTTAAATTGTTACAAGTCACATTTATATTGTATAACGTTTATATATTAGTAATTCTTTGATTCATATTTTGTTATGAGTTGTAAAATTGGTATTTCAAATTTTTGGGGATCTGTAAATTTTTTTTAGCATCACAAGGGCTCCACGAAAAAAAAAAGTTTGAGAACCGCTGTCTTAGAGTAATATCATATCTTTATTATTGAATTTAACTTGCAACTTTGTATTGAAGTATAATAAAAATTGGTAGTAAAGTGTATTTTCCATGCAGTTATTATATATGGTTTATGATGGAAATGAAAAGCAAAGTCACCCTACAACCAAGGTCCTATCCTTATAACTTATAAGCAAATATGATGCGTAAGTGGTGAAATTAAACTTTTCTTTGACAAATAATAGTTTAACGTCATTGTACCTGAATACCTAGTACCTTGCCTTAACAACACTATTATAAAACTTGCAATTCTGATAAATATGAAATAGGTGATTGTAGAAAATTAAGTTTTATTTATTACCAAGTAGAAAGTAGTTGGTATTCTGCTATTTTTATAGGAATATGTGTACATCTCGATACTATCCTAACTTAAATAATAAATATTATTTTTACCGTATTGGTGTTTATGTTTTCTAATATAATTTAAAATTGAAATGAATCAAGTCATCACATATTATGATTCTTCTGATTCTTCAACGTAATATCACATGAGAATTTGTAAATTGTTTATGATTTCATGAGCGATAAATGTAAAAGGAGAACATAAAAACTTCCATGTAAAAATTAATTAGATTACCTAATATTATCTAAATATTACCTCTTGGCATCATATTTTAAACTTCTACTGTTGTTTCATTAACCTAATTAAAAATATATGTTATAACTGCCTTACCATTTTAATTGTATATAATATTTTAACTTAACTATTTGTGTTCCAAATTAATTAATTTTTTAATAATATTTAAAAAAAATTATTGTGTTTTTTTTATGTACCAGGTACCTGCTAAGTATTTAAAGAAATTTTACCAAAATATTGTTTTTTATTTTTTATTTATACAAAACACACTGCACTCAAATGTATACTAAAACTTTGACCAATTTCATTAAAGTCTCGTAGAACAACATCTACAATTGGTAAACGAGATGGTCGATCGGTTGTATATGAAATTGTAGTCTTTTTCCATTCATCTGACCGAGTCTGTAAAAAACAACAATTATAAAAGATGTTTAGTATAATTATTATTTACAAAAAATACAAATACCTTGCATTCATCTTCAATAGCAGAGTATTTCATTTTTGGATTCCCTCTTGGAGTAATATCGGCATCATTAAATCCAACTAATTTCAATCCTTTTTTGTATGATTTGTTTTCCGCATCAAAATAGCCAATTGATTTTTTGCAGTGATATGTTAAATTCTGAGTAGCTGATTCTGATAATAGTTGTAAGAAAGTGATTTGGTTGCTATCAGCTTTGTATGATATCTAAAAAAAATTAAAAATTAGAATCGGGTATGGTTTTTTACACTATTTACAACCTGTCCTGTATGTCCAAATTCAGATAACCAAATTTCTGATTGTGGACTTCTATTTCCAAAATCTATTGGGCCTATATGGTCTGGTTGAGGTTTTACACATGTACTCTTTGTAATGTGATCACATCGTACGAGTACCGCGTCCCGAACATCTCCTTCATTGGGATCCACCCAATATTCTCCTGAAAGCGTTTGTATTTTATTTAATCGAACACCGAAACAAAATTATTAAAACATTTTCTTACCGCTTTCAAGATCAGGATAAGCTGCATATAAATCTTTACATGTCTTGGCTGGGTTATCTTTTTCACCATTTGGTTTTTTAAACTTCTCGAAAGACGTTTTCAATTTTTTATATGCGTTGAATATTAATTCGCGTCTCTCCGTTTCAGTCATTTCATCGGGTTGATCTTGATGCGTACCATCATTTGGTCCCTATTCCAATTAGATGTTAATCTCTTTAAAAATAATTAATTAAAATTTACCTTGCTATGTCCTTGTGTTAATAATGCTGTAAGCGCAGCCATATCATAAGCCAACGCTTCACCCGGTGGTCCAGGTGGTCCAGGTAAACCGGGTGCTCCTGGTATTCCATCAGGCCCTCGTTCACCAGTAAGTCCTTAAATATTTATTATGATTTATTTTTTAACATGTAATGAACCTTATGAAAATTATAAACTAACCTCTAGGACCTGGTTGTCCCGCTAAACCTGGTAACCCAGGATTTCCATCTTGTCCCGCGGGTCCTTATAACAATACAAAATTATTGTTAATTAACAATAACTTTAGGTAAAGTATTATTCTAATATTAATTAAACTCATAAAAAATATAGCTACTATTACCTTTTAATCCTGGTTCACCAACTGGTCCAGGAGGTCCAGGATACCCATTATTACCTAATAAATAATAAGTTATACAATATTAAAAGTTTTAAATATTATACAGAAATGTGGATCTAGATATGGTTATTTTTAAATAATGTTTAATTGTTAAAAAATTTACCCTTTTGACCATCAGCTCCTGGGGCACCTGGTAATCCTTGTAAGCCCATTAGACCCTTATGGCCTGCAATGGAGATTATAAATCATAATACATTATCTAAACTCTAATGCAAAATATATTATTCAAGTGCGTATAAAAATGACAGGTTAAGTCATAAGTATATATTGTTTTAATAATATTGGTGAATACTAACTATGTGTAACATAGTACTCTAATGTTGTAATAGTAATATATTACCTTTCATTCCTTCCGGCCCTGTGTCTCCTTTCTCCCCTTTTTCTCCTTGAATTCCTGGAGGTCCTGCTTTACCTCTTTGGCCCTACAATTAAAGAATATTACAATAAAAACGTACATATGTGGATGTGAAAATTAACTAAGTATTTATTAACTTACGGGAGGTCCTTCTACACCTTGTGGCCCGTTTTCACCACGTAAACCTCGTTCGCCTGGATTTCCGATAGGACCAGGTAATCCTTGTGGACCCTAAATTTTAATGTTATAATTGATGAATAAATACTTGTATATATATTCTGATAAAAACATGTAACTTACAATCATTCCTGGTGATCCTGGACTACCTAGATTACCAGGAGATCCAGGTGGACCTGAAATAGTATTTATTTAACGCAGAAATTAATTTGTGTAAAAAATACATAAATAATAAAAAAAAATCTTGCATCATATTTTAAGCAGTAAGTGATATACAAATATAATGTTGACCAAGCAACTAATTTGTTCAAAAAAAAAAAAAGGTTTTTAAATATTTAAACTAATTCTATGTTATTTATACTAGGAGTTTATTCACACAATTCTATTAGTGCATATACTGACTTAGTTGATAACATTAATATAAATATATAATAGAATAAATATTATAATAATTAATTATATGTATAGGCAGTAATACCATATCACCATTGATTATAAATACCTGCAGTATTTATAAGCGCTATAGTGATTCTACGTCTACCGTAGGTATATTATGTACAGTATACATTTGTTATTTTATTTTGAGTTTTTAGGCCACGTTTGGTTGATTTGTAAATCATAAACTCCCTATCCCTAGTTATAAGATCAGAATTGATTAAGATCCTAACCTTTGTCTCCTGGTCTTCCACTGATTCCCGGTGATCCAGGTAAACCTGTAGTTCCATCTTGACCTCTTTCACCTATAAATTATATATTATTGAGTAATTACTAATTTCAGTTATAGATAACAAAAATTATTATACAATAGTATGTTAACATACTATAGTATTGGTAATTGGAAAGTATTGAAAAGTTTTTAAATTACAAACCTTGAGGTCCCGGTGGACCTGGAGGACCGGCTAAACCTTGAACTCCCTAAATAAAATTTTGTAATTTGTTAATTTAAATTCAAATGCATTTTAGTAGATATAATACCTGTGAACCATCTGATCCTGGTTTTCCTGGAGATCCCTTTTCGCCCTTTTAATAAGTTTAAATACATACATTAGAATAAAATAATAAATAATATATAATGATAACACAATGGATGACGGTATTGACGCTGTGGCATGCAGAATAATATTTTTTTATGTGGAGTAAATTAGTTTTCCCTTTTCCGCCCACCCACCTCGTCGAAAAACATACATTTCGTCAAGATTTATGGGACTTTATAAATACTAACCTAACACTCATAACTTATATAATTTGATAATCAACAAAACAAGTTTTATTTCAAGTAATACTTATTAAAATTTGTTACCAAAAAATACCGACAACCGACCTATTCCCGATTTTCAGCAGGAGCCTATGTCAAATTAATGGCATTTCTGCATGTCACGTAATAATTAACTTATACATAATATATAAATATACATGTATATTGTATATATTATATACATTATTACTTTTAACATTTTTTCATACATAAATTTATAAAAAATCTATGTATTAATAAATCTAGGTGTTCTATATTTTTATTTAAAAAAAAAAATGAAATTAACATTATGTATAACTAGTGATGGGCCTATAAGGATTTTAAAAATTAAAATTATTAAAATAATTTGAATATCCAACTCAAATTTGCCGTTCAATGACCCATTTTTCTATTCTAATAAATATAATTTCTTCAAATTTTTGAAAATATAATAGGTAAGTACCTATATCTTATTTTTGATGCATTTTGACTGCCATTGTCATACTTGACAATAAAAATAAATCTTTAAATTCAGATAATTTGTAAAATTCGGATAAGAATTTGATTCAAATCTGGATTTAATGCCCATCACTAGTTACAACCATGGTTATCTATTTTCTATATCATTATCTAGATAACGATGTAAATCTATTTTTTTTTTTTACTTTTAAGTATTGAACGAAAATAATAAAATTAAATATTAAAAAAAAAATTAAGCAGTAAGAAAATATAGTTCAAATGTTGTAATTTACTGAGGAGCACAATAAAATATTATTATGCTTACTGGTAGTCCTTGTGTTCCCCGCATTCCTATTGGTCCTTGACTGCCTGGAACTCCTGTCAATCCCCTGAAATAACATACCTAGTAAATATGTATTCAAAAAATAAAAGGTTGTGCTTTAAATAAATTTCGTTTTTTTGAGCCTTGTACAAGATATATTTTATAATTTTATATTATACCATATGGAATAAAAAATATAAAACAAATTAAAATAAATTAAGTACCTATAAATATACCACATTTACCTTTCTCCTGCGGCACCTTGTGGACCAATTGGTCCCGGGGGTCCTGTAGCTCCATCTGCACCAGTTTCGCCTTTGGGGCCTACAATTATTGAATTTAACATCAATAATATGTATTTATTTTAGTTAAGTGAGTATAACTGATACATAATCATAAAATATGTGTTATTATTATCAGTTTTATTAAAAATATTAATATGTTTATTAATTATAAGCTGAAATCGCATATTATACCATCTAATCCACGTAAACCTGGTGCCCCAACATTTCCTGGCGTGCCCTGTTTACCCGGTTCACCTTGCCATCCTTTTGCTCCAACCAAACCTATAGGTATTGAAAATAACATAATATGTCATTTTTATAAGGAATTTAACAGTCTCCATATTATATTATACTACACTTCGATGTTATACCTGGTGGTCCTGGTGGTCCAGTTGGCCCAGGATATCCCTAAAACGAAATAATAATATAATCTATGCAGGTTATTGATGAATGTATACATAAAACACGTCGATTTATAGGTAGGTTATTTTACCAGTGGTCCTCGTTCTCCAACTCTGCCTGGTATTCCCATTAATCCTATATCGCCTTTAATACCTTGGTCTCCTCGACTACCTGCAATTTTAAATAAATTAAAATAATCATAGATTGGGTAAATTTTATTATTGTGTAGGTATGCATAAAAGTCAAATCCGCTTGAATTAAAATTCTTTTTATAAAGTAGATAGTGGCAGATGTTCTTTGTCAAAAAAATAGTTTTGTAAATATATTATAATATATAATATGAATTCGTGTGTGTAGGTATATGATTTCTTTTTCTACTTCATTGAAATATGTAATTCTTAACTAAGTGGATAAGATGGAACATATATTTAATGTTTTGATTTTCTATTAGTCTATTATAATTAATTAAAGTATTTCAGAATTCAGTGTGATAATAGCCTAAATATATATGATTACAGTAGAACTCCGATTATTCGGACTAATTAATGTTAAGGGTGGTCCGGATAAGCAAATATCCGGATGATTGACATATGGTATATCAAAGGTTATATAATCATATGAATATATTGTATGTACCTATGTAATATAATTTAAAATTCGTAACTATCAACAAATAATTGTATTAAAATATTTAACTGAAACAAAATAAGCTTTAATTATAATATGTGACAATGTAACATATTTTAAAACTAAAAAAGTCGACTTTTTCTTTTTTTTTCTTATCCGGTTAATTGGACGTCTGGTTGATTGGCGTTCGGATAATCGGAGTTCTACTGTATATTATGTATGAGACATGTGTACATATATGTAGTTTTTAAAATACAATTGTAGGAATATTCTTATTTAATTGAAACAGTCACCTTTTGGACCAACTAAACCCATGGCGCCGGTAAGACCAGTTTCTCCCATTTTTCCGATTGGGCCGGGATTTCCTTGTTCTCCTTTCATTCCTGTATTCGATAAATTTTTTTTAGCAATGAATAAAAATGTACCTAATTATAATTAACCAAGATACTAACCTGTGTCTCCTCTATCACCTTTTAGACCTGGCATACCTATATAATATTTTGAAATAATATATATTTAATTATTTCCTTTATGTGTTATAATATTATACTCATACCTACTGATCCCGGTGAGCCAGGGAAACCTTGAACACCTTGAGGACCAAATGGCCCTCTTTCACCAGGTGTTCCTGAAAAAGTATTCGAAGAAGATAAGAAAATTTTCAAATTTTTTTCGTAGTTTCCAAAGTTGTTAATAAAAGCTGTTTTATAATTTATCATTTTCATTCAAATTATACCAACCTGGTGCGCCGGGTTCTCCTGGAGGTCCTGTAGATCCGGGCTCACCTCGTTCAGCTGGTTCACCAGGTGGACCGATTGGACCAACAAATCCTTGAGGTCCTCTTTCTCCAGCAGGACCTTCATTAATAAATTTTTTAGTCATTAGTTATAGGTTTTAGTTAATACACTTTACTATGAGAACAAACTAGAATTTAACTGAGATAAATTAAATAATAACATCATATATTATGATACGTATTGAGTTTCTATGATTTAATGATGTAAATATAATTGTTAATTAATTTTTTTATAGAAGTCATTAGAATTGTACCAACTATGTACGTTTTACTTAGTAAATAATGCTTAATATTTTTAAACAAATAATATTTACTCTGCGTTACCAAAATGTTTTTATTACTATAATATAAGACATTAATAAATAATTTTAATTATTTACCCGGTGAACCTGATGGTCCTTGTGCTCCAGTAGAACCTACAATAATAAATAAACAATTTTAGGACTTAAAGTTTACAATACATTTATTAAAATAAATTACAAACCTCGTTCTCCTTTCAAACCAGATGGTCCTTGATCACCTCTTAACCCAGGTATACCCTAAATGTATATATATATATATATATATATTAAAATAAATTTGTGTTATATATATGTATGTGTGTGTGTATTTATAAAAATTTCTTAAAAATAAAAAAGTGGGTAAGTGGGTAACGCTCTGCTGTACATTTGGTGCGTGTGGATCATTATTATATTATATTATAGGAGTGTTAAATTTGAATCCAATGATAGGTATTATTGTAGGTATATGAAAAACGATTCTGAACGAAGATGATTTGTCAGCCTAGGATGTCATTTCGAATGGTTTGTGAAAAAGGTGATTTATGTTTTAATGCCCTGAATACACCAGAGTTTAAGTTCTTTTATAATTATTATAAGCTAAACTTATTGGAAATCTCGTATTGAATTTTCAACTCTTAGCTGCTTATAACATTTTTATGAATTATACCTACAAAATACACACACATCATTGTAAAATCAATACATTCATCACTTCGTTCAGAATCTAAAATGATATTACTTAAACGTAAATGGTATTTTTTCGTTTATCACAATAAATAAATAATATTTGTATGAGATAACTAATAGTCTATAAATTCACATTTTTTGTAATAAAAAGAATTTTAATTTACCATTAATCCTGGTGATCCTGAATGTCCTTTGTCACCTTTAATTCCTTGTAGTCCCTAGAATGTACAACGTATATTTAATTAAATTTTAATAGCTTATTATACTTTTCATATTAATATTAAGTAAATAAGTATTTAAATAAAAAACTTACCGTTGGCCCATCAGGACCAGCTACTCCTGGTTCACCTTTAACTCCTTGTAGTCCTGGATGACCAATAGGACCTCTCTCACCTAAAATACATTTTTAACACATTTCGGTAATAAAATGTATCGAAATAACATAACATAAAAATCAGTCGCTACTTATTATTATTACTAGATATAACCTCAAACATCATTATTTTTTCATTTTAATTTTGTTAGTAAAAAAACTACATAATACGAGTTTACAGTATACCTATACAGCTAAGAAAAAAATTTTTAAATTGTTATTTTAAATATCATATACTAACCGGGAAATCCACGCTCGCCTCTAGTTCCTGGTTCACCTGGTTTTCCTGATGGTCCTTGTTGGCCTATATAAAAAATACAAAAAAAAAAAAACAAATAATTTATTATTAAATTCAAAATACGATTAGTTATTTAACAAATTTTTACCTTGTTCTCCGTCTTTACCAGGTTGACCTGGATTACCAGGTACTCCCGGTACACCCTAGATTAAATAAATGTACAACTTAAATATTGAATACATTATATACATACTTAATTTAAATTTTTAATAATTTAATTAGTACTAACTTGTGAACCAATGGATCCGGGTGGACCAACTGCTCCTCTTTCTCCGTCTAATCCTGGCTTACCAGGTATACCTTCAAATATCAAGGATGTATTATATTGTGCAGTTAATAAGTAATAATTTAACATAATGATGTCTTAAAATTTTTTTTAAAAAAGCTAAAATATGTAAAAAGAATATTATAATGTATTAAGACCATAAGTTGAATAATTATAAATCTAATAAACTATATATTACTTATATTTTTTATATAAAATTAAAAATATGTACTATTAACATAGGCGCAATTTGAGTTTTAAATTTGGGGGGGCTAAATAATTGGCATGTATGTACTGTGTATATATATGTATATATATATATATATATATAT